>VOMN01061918.1:0-45851 GCA_014899125.1 Orchestia grillus
AGCGGCCGCTACATTTCAAAGTAGCGCTGCCCAGCTCTGTGCAATTGATGAGTTGCTGGTCGTATTTTAAAGGTCGACGTGAGATACGACGCAGCCCGCCTACTACCACATGCCAATTCAGCGAAAATTCAATACCAACCTAAAATATTGAGAGAAAGAATTGGGGTAAGTTGTTCCACCGGGAGCCGGGTTTCATGTTGACGGTTCTCGGTATTGCGAACTTGCTGATCACACAATGAAATTTTCTTCACGCAAAATTTCAGTACTTAACACCTTAGAAACAGTCCTACTAAGACAAAATTTTACGAATTATCCGAATTTATTAACAATAAGTTACAATTGCGTAGGAAAATCATACAACATTTTTGATGCAAAAAATAACGCAAGAAGCGATTGCCAATAAAAAACGACGAACTTGAGCATATTCACAGCCTAAAGGGGTTAAAAAGATCATCGCCTTGTAGAATGAAGTGATTGATCAACCCGTGCTAGGAATCTGGACGTTGTCAGTAGACTGTTGAGCAGGTAACAGTTCTTCAGAGGTAGAAGCATACGGACTGCTATCATCACGCACTGAAGACGCCATCGCAATACGACCATGATGAGCTTCTTTGTCTTTATTGAAAACTGATACCGAGCGTTGCTGAGGCGGAACAACGCGGTGTTCCGTACTCGCAGTCCCACACGACTGCTGTAAATCGTCCGGATCCGTTCCGTGGACAAACGTTAAATGCCTTCTCATAGATGATTTTTGATTGAACGTTCTTTGACACAAGGGGCAAGAGAATGGTTTCATACCATAATGAATGGTGAGATGCTTCTTAAGATTATACTTGCAATATTCGCCGTGAAACACTTTGGAGCAGATGTCACATGTAACGGAAGAGTCAGCTTGCATGTGCATCGTGCGCCCACTATTGCTGGTAACAGACGCAGAGATGCGACCGCTATTTTGAGCGGCGCCCAAACGCTGTTCGGCAGCATGGCCCGACGAGAAAAGTTTATGGAAGAGAGGACGAGAAGATTTTGAAGGTCCAAGGATGTCGAAAAACAAAGTGGAGTCTGTCGTTGGCCGAAGACCAGCAGTTAAGGAAACTAAGGAGCTACGTTGAGCATCGCCACCAAACGGAGCCGAGAATTTCTCGAGATGATTCGGCAAGCTCACCTGAAAATGAAATGAAACCTCAGACACATGCCCCACTGCGATAGGTCACAACATGCGCCTGATAATATCAATGAACTGAAAAGTTAGAACAAAATTCAAATGTACAAGAGATTAGCACAAGCATTTACTTCAGCTAATGAGTCGAATGCACCTACGGCGAGCAATTCCATTGTAGAAATACTAACGCTTTCCTATAATAAAATAAACTACTGTCGATATTCATACAGCTATACAGCTTGGCACTGTGCCTGTGCAACAATGTGCAACCCACGAGAGAATCTTCATGATGAATACAAAGAAAAATATATGATATGCTAGGATTATAAAAAGAACTTTTCTGAAGTAATTGCTTAATTCCTGTCACTAGCTTCCTGTAGACACGAAACTGTACTTCGATTTTAAATTGCAACGGAGTTGCAGATATTAGATGGTCCAATGAGTGGTAATATATCCAATACGTTAAAAACAGCAATTGCCAAAGTGTACTAGTAATAAGTGCACGTACGTCTCAGACCGTGTGTAAACGAATAAAAAGACAAGTCGCATAGAAAAGCGTACCCAATAATTCGGAAACCGCGATCAGCATTTAATGGTAACGCGCTGAAAAGACCGACCAATATGCATTTAAGCTGAAAGTGTCGCGCTGGGAGCAATACTCGAAAACACGAGCATCGAAATTACACGGATCGTGTTGTAGATAGTCACGTAAAGAAATTTAAACGATAGAATGAACATGAACCACGGCAGAGATAGATTTTATTTGGCGGTGCTGCAACAATTTTTGAAGGACTGAATCTGAAGTGCAGGGGTCTTCCAGAAAAGTGATAAATTAGAAGCGGAAACCACGCTCTTTCGGTCTCTTATTTTCCTCATAAATTTTTTAAAACCAAGTACGCTAAGATCAATTGAAAAAGGTAACTATGCTCAATGCGTAAGAAACTTTGGTATTGTTATTCTACACCGCATCGCTGTTGTACTTCACGTGGAAAATGATTAGTTTGTCTTCATTCTTTTTATTGTTCAACTATAAAACATCCTTTTCAGACAAATTAATCAAACGAAAAAACTTTTCTGATAAATTAATAGGAAAAAACTCGTTCTCCATACTATGTAGAATCAGTCTACCTATGTCTGTGTAATTAAAAGAAAATAAATAAGCGCGCCAACGTAGCAAGTTTCACTTGAATTACATCACGAAATAAATGTCTATGAGTTTCAAATCATGATTATGATACAACTTTTATTATCACCACCATCATTCAGCGAAAGGACAGACACGCACGTAGTGATAAGAGGCAAGAATTGAACTTTGAAGTATGATTACATACATTGCACTCAAATTGGGTCGCATAGTGATTAGTCAGTCGCATTCAAAGTGGAAAAGTCAATCGAAACCTCGAGATGGATACACCACACATTTATAAAACAAGTGCGGCCGAATCTGTTAAAGGTAGTTGACAGTCAATGGCACGCAAAAGGGCAATTTGCGTCTGCGTAACTTCTAGGAAGAACACAATAACATAATTGAACTTCATAGAACGGATGAAAAACTTTACACTCTCATTAAAAAAATCGATTTCTTTTGCTGGTTAATGAAACATATTTAAAATTTTCGAGAAGTGAAGCTGCATGCTCTGCATCAAGGTTAAAAAACGAATACACAAAGTATGGCAAATATGGCAGCGTATTAATCGACTTTCCAAAATAGCGACATCCATAAAAAATACTCCGCTGGAGATAATTAAACCAGACCATTTCACTCCCACCAGAGATAAAGTAGCTATACACAATAAGAACCTTCATTAATTCCAACACGTTTTACCGTTAGGTTTTCAATGCCTTACAATTACTGGCGTGGTGAGAGATATAGGGAATGTATGGTTTAACCCTTTCAGTCCCGGTTGGGATAATAGAAAACATTAGGTTCGCTTGCAGAACAGAACAAGTGATATGAAATTCATTGCGCCACTGATGAAAGTGGGATCTAATTGGCTGAGGGTTCACACGAGGCCGCAAGTAACTTGCGAAGCGTAGGTACTGTGACGTCAGAAATGTGGGGTAGGCGCCAATTGCGCCCCAGAACTCCCACATAAACTCTGTAAGACGCATTATCCCAAAGGGAGTGAACGAGTTAAACTTCCTTTTCCAAGAGAAGTACTCCCTGCTTACATGAAAATGCCTCGACTGCATGAGCCGAGATTTGAACCTGGGTCTTCTCGGTGACGAGGCCATCACGCTAGCAGTACGCCATGGAGCCCAAATATAATTTGGGCTCCAATAGTCATCTTCATCGCATAAACTTGTCTCCAACTAAAAAGTTTCTGATCGTCTATAGAGTAAGCCACGGTCGAGCTAAGTTGTGGTCATATCACATCACGGAAAATATGAGTTAAAATTGGACCCGGAGGATAATAAGAGAGTAGTTAAGCGACACATGTATTAATCCACGAAACAAACAACGATATCCCAAGGAAGCACGCATAAAGAAATACACTTAAAAAAGTAGTACAACTTATAAATGACCATAATTTACAACATGCATAACGTTGTCCTTTTGCAGTTAATTTTCTTATGACCTATCTGACAATCACCTCGTAGCCAGCAAATCCTAATTTTCTGCACATCATGAAAAAATGGAGACAAATAAAACCATAAGTGCTTAATGACCATTCGAGAGGCAGTGTAAAATAAGAGCGATGACATATTAACAATTATATTAAGAGTATAATCACATTCTTAAATCAAATAGCGCAATAATTAGCGAAACTCCATATCCACCTAGGTTGCGCGACATTCATTTCAAATGTTTTGTGTCAAATAGTTTATTACATCACGCAAGATATGGCGGCCATAAAATCCGAAAGAAAATGAAACACAGCCTATTACAGTGATAAGTCGGTTGCCTGTTAGCAGGTCTCTCTACGGGAGAAGAATAGGAAGTAAAAAAAAAACAAAGCCTTGGGTAGCAAGCGTTGTCGATTGAACAAGGAACTATAGGTGTCACAAAGCAGTGTGAATTTCCCACGGCACACCGACGAGGACAGCCACTAGCATTATACACCCTCCTCACCGAGACCTCGGAATGCGACGTATCCCAGGAGCAGCACCTAGTCCCCTAGATACACTGAAGAGGAACGGACTTCACCTCTCATTCTACGGAGGTTGCAGGAGTTGAACAGTATCTATTCTCATCGTGAAAAAATAACAGGTACATTTTTGACATTACTTATGTAAACAATGTAAGGCTCAATTCAAATGTTAACCAGCAGAACATAAGACCAGAAAAGCGGCAAACATATAAAAAGGGAAAGAACATACGGTCAGTCAATGAATCGTAAGTTTGTATAAATAGTTCATGGACTAAACAAGGACTGTTAGGTTTAGCCGTTATTTTTAGCAATGACCTTTGGAATCAAAAGTCGGCAAATTTGAGTGACTTGGCATTGGCGGTAACGTAGGGACTGTATCACCAAGTTCAGAGTGTTGACCGTCGCTTTCTTTGAGGAGACTAGTGCTATGTACAGAATTCATGTGACGCTTTAAATTGCCCTTTTGATTAAAATCAGCTGTACAATACGGGCAAACAAATGGGCGAGAACCTGAGTGCAAGATCAAATGCTTGCGTAGATTGTACTTCTTATACTCACCCAAAAACTCTCTGCCGCATATCGGACACGGACAAACATCGTCACTTGATCGATTAGGTATAGCAGTCGATCCTCCCGTCGTGGCAGAGGAGTTTGAGAATGCTGTGTATGTTGATCCAAGACCGTAAATATCGCTATCAAACGGCAACGTTTCCAAGTTATGTGCACTCACAAAATCCCTCTGACGCTCAATTGACGGAATAGCGATTGCGTCAGTGATGGTTACTGCACCGGACATCATTTTGCCATTTGACGAACTCGAAGCTGCTTTGGAAATGCTGTGGGTCGGTATTCCAGAACTTGAAGCAGCTAAAGCACTTGAGCTTGACGAGAATTGTCCCGATGCAGTCCCAGATTTCCTGAGCGTAAAAACGGCGTCCTTCCTTTCGTTTTTGTTGACGAAGTAGTGGCGATTTGCCTGAAAGATAAGTGGCACTTTCTCAATAAAAGTGGACGTGGAAGTACTTCATTTTTTTAGGTTCTCAGATTTCCAAGGTGAAAAAATGCCAATAAAATCCGTACGATAACGACTCCATAAAACATCAGTAAACTAACAGTAAGCTTTATAACCAGCCAATTGATTCTTTAAGAAGTTGATAGTATTTGCTATATTCGCGTGAATTATTAGTGAGATGAAGATTCAGCCTTGTGAAATTCGAAGTAAATCTTGGTGCAAAAAGGTAAGATGAAACACTGAAACACACTTGTTTCACATAGTACCAAGAAAACTGCGAAAAATAGATATCGGATGATAACAGACAAAATCTTCCGGTCGGAATACACAATTCATCGTCCAGAATGTCTGGTACGAAAGCGCAGAATAGCCACGTGCGGAATGATCACGTCAACGGGAATGCTTCTCTCTCTGGAACCAGTCAGATATTGCGAGGTTCAACTGTACTTGTTACTTTTGAAGGAGCAGCGCAGTTTTCAACGGTACGTTAAAAATATCAAACAAAAAGTGAAAAGCATTAAACTGAAAAAAATTGGTAAAAGTGATTCCCCTTCGCACTTGATACTATTTTGGGCAGTGATAATATTCCAAGTCCACTGGAAACGAATAAAATTAGCCAAATAATATAGTGAAAGAGATAAAATAATAATAGCTATTATTAGAATCAGATAACGGATAGGAAAGACAGCTATTCTATCAGTTAATCAAATCATTTCATCGAACTAAAAAAACGTAAACAAGAGACGCTAAATGCATACCTGTGCGCACGCAATAGATTGCCGAATAACAACACATTGTCCACTCCCACCAGATATTCACCAAAGAAAATAAAGAAAAACGTATCCAAATGCACAATTAAATCTATAACAAATTTCAAAGTGCAAAATTCAATCATTAAGCACGCCAAAAAGCACCACGTATTTTAGGCTAAATTCTAAGACCAATTAAGCAACACCTCTTCGCTATTTGAGATTAGGCGGCTGGCCTATCGTGAGGAAAGAAAGCCTCCAACGCTAGTGCAGCAATTCGAGCGTATTTATAATTTCAAATCGAATGGAACT
Source organism: Orchestia grillus (assembly GCA_014899125.1). NCBI lineage: Eukaryota > Metazoa > Arthropoda > Malacostraca > Amphipoda > Talitridae > Orchestia > Orchestia grillus. Next base: position 6,328 of record VOMN01061918.1, read on the forward strand.
CTCCGAAATTAAATAAAAGTTCATGAAGATAGCAAAGCAAACAAGCTCACATTACTTTTCAGTTCCGGCAAGAAAATAAGTAGCAATATGAGGAAAAACAAGTTACATTACTTTTTTAGAATTATGGAGTCATACATATCATTTAGTGTGGCTACAGTAAATTTTTCCTGATAAAATTCCATGCATGGACCCCTTCAAATAATAACTATGAGAGCACGGTGCACCTGCGCACGTGTCCTAAGATACGCTGAAGACTACCGTGATCATCAAACTAGTGTTTCTTTAGATTTTTTTAGTAACATTAACTCACGCACACACCGATTTTATTGACATACACGTCTATGGTAAGGTGATTACTAAAATGAATACGCTATTATAACGTAAGAGACAACACAATACGATTCGCGAATCCTTTACAGCCCTTCAAATTACATTGGTAACCCATACAGTGAGTCAAGTTAGCGTTACGGCATAGATGATGAATTATGTTCAGTTAACAACCATAAATCCACGCTAAAACTTCAATGCCGGTGAGGGTGAGATCTCCAGTCTTTGATTCATGCCTCAGAGGGTCGGAAAAATCTTTGCTATTCTTGAATAATACTCTGATATCAGGAAGAGAATTTCACACCATTTCAAGGCAACAGAAATAAATCGTTAGTTGTCGATTAAAAAATTCAAATTGATTCAGAACCTGTATTATGCAGCAGAACAGAAATTAGTTTCAACCTCTGAGTAACTCAATTACCAGGCAATGTAGAATTCAATTCATAGTACAAAATCTACGAAGGTATAAATAACGAAGTCATATTTCCCATGGCTGGTAGTATTTTATAGAACATTTAACGGTCGCTGTGCGATCGACACGATAAGCCTCGTAATATCAGCTGATTGGAACAGGGCACACATTTTGTGAATTAAGCCATCATATCGTTCAACAGTTCGTGAAAAAAGCGTCTCAAAAATCTGCGAAATAACGTTTCAAAAATCAAGTTCGCAATATAACAGAGCTTGATTGAATTACGTGGATATAAATAGGGCCTTGAAAAGACACGTTTCAACGGAAGGACATCGAGACAAAAACGAAATGAATGTTGCAAAGAGCAGTAAATGAACAAATGCGCTAGTACGTTCAAGATATGTCTCAGATAGCTCAAGTTCGAATCGAAAGAAATGAAGAGACGTCTCAATTATTAAAGGAAATGCCATATCAGATTAGGAAAGCGTCAATGAATGATTAAATGAGGGTGGAAATATGTATTCACTGCGAGAAATGACACGTGTGTCACTCGTGACAATGTGATAAAATTACTGTAATATTCACGGTCGCAACTTACATTAATCTAACTCAAGAATATTCAAGTTCCACTTTGATTTTTCGATGGTTTCTCAAAACTGCTTATTCAGGAAGTATAAAAAGCTTGGTGAGTACAAATGAAACATAACTTGAGAGATGTACCTGCACTCGAAATTCGAGTAAGGTGCGAAGAAATACGACGAATTGCATGTCATGATATAACACGAAATTCAGGAAAATCCAGCAGAAAAAACTTACGATTCAGGACTGAAATCACTGAACTCTATACTCCGAGGGAGATGAAATAATATAGCGAAATATTAAGCCACACAATGAAAATTAATTCAGTGAAACGAAAAGAATCATCTCTTTTTGTGAGCTTAGTTCAGCTAACCTTATTTAGAATTGTACCAGTAACGCATTCAACATACAAAATTAACACTAACAAAGGTTACAAAGACTAAGGGGTCGTTCATATGAGGAAAATATAAGAACTTGAAAAAAATATCGCATATAATAAGCCAGATTGAAACATTGAAAATGCAGGTGTTACATTTGAAGACGATGTCATGGACAATCTTTTCTTCACACCATGCGTATGGTTCACGTAGCCAAAGTATGACTAAATACAGAATATCATGACAAGCATAAATTATCACCGCACAACGATTGGTTATAAGCATGCGAGTATAAACGGTCTCCTGAGTTTCATGGTACTTCCAGGACCATGGTGTGGAGTTGAGACAATTTACGCATAAACGGCCAATTTACTTGAATGAACTTCTTGATCATTTGTGCGCAACATAACCAGACTCATGGAGAGGAGAATTTACAATATCCTGGGAAGTGAAACTAAGGTCTTCCGGTCCGTGGGGAGCGGCAACAAGTAAATTTTCCGACAGTTGCAAAGGCTGCGCAGAAGACAAGTTTGATGTCGAAGCGTTAAGTTCGGAGCTTGGTACCAAGAGTGGGAGACCCGTTTTCGGAGATGACAGTAGGCACGACTGTTCTCTAACAGACTCCACAGCTGTTACTGGTAATGCTGCCTTTGGTAGATTCTGTCTATTCACAGTCAAATCCATTTTCCCGCTGGGTTCACTCGTATAGAGCAATGAACATAGTTGTTCACTGCTGGAAACTATTTTATTCTGAGTAACCCAGGGTGAACTGTTCAAGGTAGAAGTCGTCATCTTAGCAGGTAAACCAAGCGATATGGCGAAATCGTCGAATGGAAGATTATGCACCGACAAAACATGAGTTTTAAGGTTTCCTTTCTTGTTCGTGTTGTGTGGACAATACGGACACTTGAAAACTTTCAGACCAGAGTGTATCGTCATGTGTTTTTTGATATTATACTTGCGGTACACTCCGCGAAAACCTTTGCCACACTCGGGACAATAAGAGATTTCAGGGGCGGCATCACCAGACGTTCCAGGGAGGGTTTTCTCCTTTGACCAAGGGTTGTTCTGAAAAGCAGATACAACACTGAAGTCAGATCTCATATGAATAATTTATCGACTTTTTTAAGACTGTGCTCAAACGACCTGCCGTATGAATACCATGCTGCTTGAAAATGCCCAGTTTAAATTATTTTTTTTTTAGCAAAGGCAACAATGCAAACCAGAAAATTTTAAGCGTGTGAAATGTAGGTAAAACCTGAGGTACAGTACCGATTCAACAAACAGAACCTTGATTCAATAAATAGCTTTTCCAAGAGTAATAGAGTCGTTAGATTCATGGATAAGAAAATGAAACACGAATTTAACAATATTTAATCGTAAACATGATTTAAAACATTTCACATTGCATGATCAAGTACCTATATTTCTTTTTTCTCCTTATTGGCAACCTTGTTTTTTTTTCGTACATCTAGATCACGCTTAGATACAGTAAAACTTATTGAATCTTAATGCTTTCAACGTTGCTATTACGATGAAAACGTCCATTCTTAAAAATACATTAAATGTTTCATACGAATGAATCAGATCGTTAAGCTACATCGTAAAGTTATTTACACATGACAACGAATTCTGCGATACGAAGGAACTAAAAGAAAAGATCTACTTTAGTGCTGCCGAAAAAATGTTGGCAGTGACGAAAAATTAAAAAACTGCTACCTCAATAGCTACACACGCAATTTTATAATGCAAAGTTAAAATAATTGCCCAAAAAAAGCAAGGTACAAGATGAGCGACCCTCGTGTTGGACATCCTTTTAATTTTGGCGGACTCTATGAGAGAAATAGAAAAAGACGGAAAAGAAAAAGAAGAAATAACAACAGTACAATCAAAACTAGACTTGAAATACGATTTTACAATCAAAGGTTTTAAGCCCAGAAACAGAATATTAGAAAGAAAAATCCTTCCAACGTTCGTTGATGAAGTCGTTATCTTTCGCGACTCTTGAAACGCATCAAAAACTTCCTCCAAAAAAAATTAACGATGTACATGAATACATAAATAAATGATATGAGATTGGCAGCTTCCCAGTATCTACACTGTATATGTTAGTTACGATGTCCCAACATTACAAGTGCTGACATTTACTAGTTTGACGAGGCTGACTTTTTCTTAGAAAACGTTACTGACCAAATTGGAAAAAAAATCGTTCAGCATGCCTGTGAAATACAAGACTGATTTCATTCACAAGCACAGCTAACACAAAACTGCCAAGAGAAAGAAAAGCGAATTGTAAATCACTGTGACGAAGAAAATGGCGAGGTTTACGAATCAAAACCGTTATTGAAAACGATTGGTGGCCTGAGTGAAGGAACGTCGGCTGAATTAGCGGGAGTAGTCATGGTGACAGACGAATGCAGCCCGGCAGATATTTCAGTGTTTGGAGAAGAGCAACCAACGATATTGGGAGCGAAACCCTCCGTATTAGTAGAACTGCGTTTGGAGAACTGCAATGAAGACATGCCAGTATTGAAGAAGCTAGAGTCTCCTATTGATGACTGTTCGTCATAATGGATGGCATGGACACTTTCAACGTGACGCTTAAGATGAGCTTTCCTGATAGTGCTGTACGAACACATCCAGCACTTGAATGGTTTATCGCCCTGATGAATGACCAAATGTTTCTTCAAGTTGTATTTTCCATAAGCGCCACTAAAACTGCTTCCACAAATGGGACACGAAACATCACTTCCAGACAGATTCAGGGTCGCCAGCGAACGTCCTGAAGAGCTGAAAAAAGCACGGCTACTACTAGTTTCCGCACCATAATTGGCATCGCTACCGACCAGGCGCTTTTCACGCGCGGAGTTCTGCTTAGCGCAGTCTTGGCCAGGATGGTGAGGATTTGGGTGCTGACGTTTCGCATTCTGCAAAATCCCATAAAAACTAAATTAGTGATACACGGGAACAGATCCGTAATCCGTGCGATACTCAAAAATAAAATTCCATATCGTTCCAAGGCAACTAAACGCTAAAATGAAACGTAAAATGCAATCAAAATCCTCAGTAATCCTCGAAAATTGATAACCGTTTCTCTCTATTTAGAAATAGAGTAGTGGACGCAGAACTACACTGAAATATTTATTTATACATTATGTTTACACAAATTTCGACGTGTTTACTACTAGCATACCGGTATTAAATTCTTATTTAAAACTATAACTAGCAATTGATAATCAAAAATCGAATGGTATTAAATCACTACAACATGATACTCGTTTGGTAATAAAATATAGCCACAATGAGAGAAACCAGCTACACCAAAATGAAAAATCTTATATAAAAAATTCACTGACGATATGTTAGGGACGTACTGCGAGTGTTGAAAAGTCTTTATCTGATACTAGTGCAGAGTAAACAGTACATTCTTAGTTTTATTTCTTAAAATGAATTATCACAAAATGATTCAAGCACACATAATATCAGTGATGCAAACGTAATACCCTATTTTTCCTGCTAAAATGCAGCTTCCACATTTACACTAATCCATTTGATTAGAATGTAGTTTTAAAATTACATTCATTAATATTTCTACTTATTTTACACGTCATCAAGGATCACTAGAATCGGGAGGATGATCAGTGGTAGATCAAACAGTTTCATGATCAAGATCCGCATTATCCGAAGAAATATTTTCGGGAGCGGAACCATGTTCAAAGTTAGCACTGAAGGCATCAGCCAAAGAGGGTTGAGCAGATGTGAGGGTCGGTGGAGCACCACTAATGCAACTGTTGACAAGATGAGCTGTGTTGTCGGCAGCAGAAATAGGGGAGTGCTTCCTTAGGATGTGGATGCGTAGGTGAGACTTCCGTTTGGCCTGGTAGGTACAAAGATGACAATGGAAAGGAGTCTCTCCGGTGTGAATGCGCAAATGAATTTCAAGGTTCTGGCAACGGTTCCGGCCAGAGAAAACGTGTGCACACACGGGACACACTAGAAACGAGCTGCTACTGCTGCTACCTGCGGAGTAATTGGCAGAACCCAGTCTTGAACTGCTGCCGAAGAAACTAGAGATGGATTGAGAATTCATTTTTGCGATATGGATCCCGCTCGCGTTCTTGCGCAAGGTAACCGAAGGGTCATTGCCTAAGTGCGGATGCAAGTTGATGAGATTGTCGGTGGGATGCAATGGCATCGGAGGAGTGGCATCAGAACAGGAGACGTTCCTCCCAGCGAAATGAAGAGCGCTGGAATCACCTGGACACGATCCACGAGCACCCTGCAACATTATCAAGCCTTTAACTTTCTCGACTGCACTTGCGCAAACGTCAAGTCGATAACAGATGGCGAACTACTACTACTACTCAACAACATGAATACATTAAAAAATATTAGGCTAGAGCCAAAATAATCGTTGTAAAATCTACTCTTTCAGAATGGCGTTCTCAGAATAGGAAATGAGAGATCGAATAGCGGACACCCTGCTAAACAATGTGTGAATTATGAAGAAATGGCAACAGCACATTGATGATTCAACTATTTTTTAATTAAAAATTTCAAAAGGTAAAGAATAAAATTGATTTCACTGTAACAAAAGGGCCGGAGCAAAACTAGTTCAAAGTAATTCTTGCTAGCAAATCTGAACACAAAAATGTCTTTCAAATTTAAAAAAAGTTCTCGACGACATGAAATGCACTTAAACCTGCTACCTCTTTTTACGATTGTCGTATTAAAAGAAGGGAATTTCATGTATATATATATATATAAAGAACAAGCGCGCTTGTCCCCACGCGAATTGAAGGTCAAACGCTTGCCTCTGAACACCTTTTATGTTACCGTCACAGAGAGTTTCCCAAGATCATTGCCAGTCATAAAAAAAGTCTGCTGCTGAGGCCCACCTAGCGGATTGAGGAGTGTGAAACACTGGAGAGAGCGCTAAGCCTGTGTTTCAGAAAGTTCCTGCATGCTCTCAAATCGAGATCTAAACTTAGCTCCACCAAAACCTGGTAGAAATCTTTGACATTGTGTCTACTAGTCAAATTTTGTATTACGCACACAAACGTCTTTCGCAAGTGTCATGGAGTTCGGCTGCGGAGAAACAGAGTTGTTATGGTCTCGGAATAGGCGCACATTAGCTGGGAACTAGAGGTTCTTCGCTGAACAAAATGAGTTAATTGATTTTCTGTAAAATACCTGCGGACAACGCACTATTAAACCCAATGTATTAAAGTTCATGTCTTTATATATGAGGAATTTACATCGAACATTGCTCTAGGAATATGTAGACCTTTATTATATCATACGTTTCTGTTCCGACTATGGAAATAACGCCGTACATATTGTTTTAGGGTAGTCACTTGATGAGTTATTTTAACCTGCACACTTCAATACAACCAACAGTCGCACCCTCCAGACTTCTTGAGAGAGGAATTATCAGTCGAGGGTCCTTAAAACCGCTTGTTTTCCTGTGCAGCGGGACTCTTCTACCACAGGCACCATCTCTTCAACACTCATAAGCCCGTCGTCGTGCCTGGGGCTGGCCGAGTGACTCGCACTGTCAATTTTCACGCATCACGTCGACTTTGCAGTAAATCTCAAATTCTGCATTAGGAGCTCATTGACGAGCCACTATCTCTGAAAGCCGATGATCTCATTGGGGTATTTTACTGTGTAACCCCATACGACAATACACGGTTATAAAGCGCATCATATTGTAGATAAAAGCTCGCTTATCCGCCCCACTGCCGACTACAAAATCCTGTTCCTGGAATCAAGAAATCCGCAATCTGGACACGACAACGATCTCTTAAGGAGACGAGTATTACTTACAGATTGTTCCCATTTATTGTACCATCTGATTTGCTCTCAGACTTGCGCGGTTTTGTCTACTTCAAAAGGATTTGTTAATCGTGTTTTCCAGTATTTAACGACCGGCAAACCGACATTATTTGACCTTTATTTTCTAAATAGGAAGTTCCACGGAAAAAGAATTACCTCTATTATGATATTCGACAGCAGATGCAGGAAGCTCGACGACTACGAGTCCTCAGCGCAAGTGGTTCACGGTGATTTACACGTCGGCCCACTTTGCATCACGAGCGTTTATGTATCGTAATCACATTAAAAAACCCAATCCAGTCGTCTTGTGCTCTCAGTTTTCATCCACGCTTACCTTATCAAAATACTGTTCATTATTCACGTAATTATTGTAATTGGGACCAAAGTCTGGCGACAGCTACCGAAGCATTTCACAAGCCGTTTCCCCGATGTAAGGGAACAAGCTAAACATTTCCTGATGAGTGAAAACGTCCATAAAAATATATTCACAGCATTTATTAGGATAATATCGAACAACCACTTAGGAGTAGAACGCTCTTCATAGCAGTTTGCAACACAAGCGTTTTCCATACTTCAAAATATACGATTTAGACATGAAACTTGAAAACTTGAGCCAGATATGAACACAACTGACGCGCGTAACCATCGTCACAGCCTGAGACGTCGGCAGGACTCACTCGATACACATTAACATACTAGTGACCTCCGTACCGTCAAAGTTGACCGTAAATCTCACGTGGAATAAAAAATTTCTTGCATCGCTATCACGGACTGTCTTCTCTGTCACACATGATCTCGCTGATCAGAAATATGTACCCGAGAATTAATTTTTTCTAATCTAATTTAATGCACAAATAATTAGATACACACCAAAAACGCAAACATGGCGTATTCTTGTTCCACTATACAAGAATGGTCATGTATTGCTTGCTTGGTTGGTCCGTCTCTCTATCACACTCGTAAGGATTTAGATAAGATAAATTCCCGAATCCGTAATTCTAACTAATCAGCGAGACAATCAGAGAAGGCATATCAGTGATACGGAAAACATTTAATGTCAGATTTACCGTCAATAAGAGGGCATCTTGAGAAATTAACATTTATCTCGCCGTTTTAGGCGGGCACGTCTACATAGTATGATATATAAATCAACATAAATTCAAACTAGGTCAATACAAGTTCAGTATACAATATAGCATGGACATAGTTGGGCATGTAACGAGGATTTATTTAGCAGCTTTTAAGAACAGCCGATCATTTCAGTGGGGGTGTGACACCTCTACTCTCTGGAGCAGTAAACGACAGGTTCGCCAAGTGGTTCGGTCGAGTCCGCTGACGTAGAACGCACGTTGCTCGGAGTTTCAAGGCTTACACGATCACGAGTAGACTCAGAAAGGAGTTCAGGATGTTGAATGAAGATATGCCGCTTCACGTGATTTTGCTGCCGGCCTGTGTACGAACAAACGGGACATTTGTACGGTCTGGCTCCTGTGTGTATATGCATGTGATGCTGCAAGTTCTGATGGCGATTTCTACCTGTCAACACTTTGAAGCAAAAAGGACAAACGCCGTTAAACTGGCGCACAGAATGTTGAGATCCAAACGGCAACAGATTGTTATCCAAGGTATCCGACGTGGACGGTGGAAGCACACTTGAGGCAGTAGGATGGTCTTGGAAGGTTTCTTTGTCGTTGTACATGTCAGAGCTGATTGGCGCCGAGTTCGAGGACTTAAAAGAGGAACTAAGACTCCTGTTCCGAGGCACGGAGGAGCCAGGCAACAGCAGTCGAGGCTGCGCATCCATCATCTGTAAATTCAACAAACACCAAGTAAGATCACCTACGGTCTTCCGAGCCAATTCACTGAGAAAACCAAATTCATTCTCTTACCTCCACAAATTACAACGACCTGTTGCAGAACTACAAAACTTCCTCAAATGACAGCATTTCATGCGTACGTAAATTAGGAAGTAGTTTTAATTAACTGAAATATAACGTCACAGATCAAATGAACAGTTGAAGGCGCAGTGATGCACAAGTTAGCTAATTTGTAAATTTGAAAATGTTTTCTTTCAAAAAGTTGAACGTGCCAACCTCGAGACATGTCGTATTCGATCGTGAAGACAGGAAAGCAGTCCGAATAAAGTCATATTTTTGTAACCATAGCCTAACTTTCTAATGATTTCTGTTACGAGCTACATTTTCGACCGGAACTCGCTTTCCGTTTGTAATCGAAATTCTGATTACCAAAGGTTAAAAAATCGTATAAATTCAATAATTTATTAGAAATCAATTAAACCAATTGATTTACATTAAAGGACAATAAATTATTATTTCATAAAATTATCCAGCACTACGAAACTAATAGTACAAAATATATACGAATAATATACTAAATGCCCTCTAAATTTAGATACTTTCTGCTAGAAACGTTACATGTCATTTGGATTACTCGAACCAATTTTATGGCGATTTAATGCGAAGAATTTCACTGTAAATTTCAATTATTATTCAGGAGCAAAATCTAAGAAATGTTCGTCAGTCGAGTGAGAATAAATGAAAGCATTAATTCCGTTAGTAAAAATTTGAAACAATTACAACCTACTATAATTATTAAACATAAACATTACCAATATGTATGGGCACGTGCACAAATAATAAACTCCTTCTGGGCAAAATACTTTTGAACTCATTATCATTGAGGATTCATTTAAGTCGCCCCTGATCTCTTAAAAATGCTGACAAATTTATCAAAGTCTGGATAAAGTATTTATTTACCAGGACGATGATTCTGAGTAGATAGCTGCTGAATACGAAGCAGCCTATCCGGAAGAGATCCATATTGATTCGGTAAACACTCGCACGGCACATTATCGCACTCCTCAAGTATGCTCCATAAGGACTACGAATCAAAAAGTCCATTATACCCATAAAAAAGACGACGGAAAAAATACATCGGCACATATCGTTGACAAGCGTCAGAAAATTGCCAAGCTTTCTGTGCAGTGCAATATTGAACAAAATAAGCATAAAGTAAGTTAACATTACAGTACGAGTAACGAGTATCTTTTCAACACAATTTATGCTACCTTGGGAATAGCTTGATCGTAATACGTTATGAATCGCCAGCCAGTTACCGCTATGACAACGCGGTTGTTCACTTGTTCTAGCATTTGTTTACACACTTAAATGTCAAAAAACTAATTCCACTCATCAATGAAAATGTGATAGAAATTATTAGCAAATTAGTTACCTTAGTATTCCGTAATACAATATTAAAAAATGAATATAAGTAGAACACAAAGAACGAACGAAACCTCTGATTAATATGAAATGTTTCAAATCGACAAAAACTGAACCCAAAACCAAAATATTTGCTCAATTGGCTTGCAAGTACAAGTCTGAATTAAAATGTACACATTGTCACTAGCAGCTGTTCATCACTATTTTTTACAACTAGAAGTTGAAATATGCACCGAAAGAAGTTACCATTTGCAGTAAGGTTAATTAGCGGCGTCTGCACAGCGACTAAGATGAAGGCGTGAAGTCATTGTCGGACGTTTTGATTGGTTGGCCTACTTGCTGAGGATGTCTAGCGAAAACGTGCAATTTCAAGTTGCTCATCCTGTTAGACCGATGTGGACAATGGGGACAGAGGAAAGGTTTCTCTCCTGTGTGGATCATGATATGATATTCTAAATTTTGTTTCTTGTTGCGTCCTGTGAATGTTCGAGGGCATAGCGGGCACGTGACGCCGGAGGTGCCTATCTCTGGACCTGGCATCTCAAAGGGCATGGGCCTGATGAGCGATGATGAGTTCTCGAAAAGCGGTTCATTCTGAAACAGAATAAAGACTAGACTCAATGCTGGACCTAGACACGCTTCCGATAGGTTTCCGTCAACAAATGCAGTTCAAAAGTAACGATAAAAAATTCCTACGCGATACTACGATTGATAAAACAAATCACTTCACATGGATAAAAATTAGCTATGAAGATCTTCGACAGGATATTGGAATAGTGAGCTCTCATGTGTCTTAGACAAGATGAGATCAGATTTGCGAGTCGTGAGTAATGCCAATAACGATAAATGCCTTAGACCCACTGAATATTTCGGCTTTGGATAAAGTCGCGTGCGAGCATTAGCGTCAATTTGTAGACGTCAGATTGGGCGAATGGGAAGCACTCAACATCTTCGCATGAAGACAAAGAATGTGTTCCTTGAGGTGATCTTTCCTGCTGGTGCGGTGTGAACAATACGGACACTGGAAGGGCTTCTCGCCAGTATGAGTGCGAATGTGTAACTGTAGGCGTTGTCTTCTGTTACGACCAGAAAACACTTTGGAGCACAAGTGGCACATCACGCGGTCACCCAAAAGCGATGCCGCAGTCATGGCGTCAAGTACAGGCGCTGACGAGGCCTGTAAACAAAAACCGAAACTTCATTGACGCCTGTGTGCGCAAAGCCCAAGTAAGATTCACTGACATGTCTCCGGAAGACCCGTCTACACTTGGTAAATTAAATGTAACTCATAACTCGGTAACTTGCGCCCTAATCCCAAGTGAATCATGATGTCACGAATAAAAAATGCCTCGACACATTGAATAAAAGCAGTGCAGTTAATCTTACCGAATGAGAGGTGGATATTTTCTTCATGTTCTGAAGATTAAATCTTAAATTCTACACGGAGGACCATACGCTACAGCTTCAACCGTAAGTCATTATTTTTTCACTAAATACCCAATTACAAATAGTTCGAAGTTCCTTCACAACTCAAACTTTTTCAATAGAAATCATTTGAAAACGTTAAAACTAAACGATTCTCGTACATGCAAACTAGCGTTTAATTGAGAACATAATTTCGATTCCGAGTTCTCGAAGAAAAAGTGGAATTGCGAAATTGAACGAAAGATTCCTAACTAAGGAAAAAAACGTGCAATAATCTCCGTACGAACAAAAAACTCGAAAAAGATTCCACACCACGAAAAAATAAGTCTTCTCAGGTGTGTCAAGGTAAAGCAGTAATACACGAGGCAGTTTTCGACTTGAGTACGAGGATTGTCATTTGGAGAAAGCGTTTAAAAAAATGACTTTTCGTTTCACTTCCTTCGGAAAACTAGCTGAAGTGATGAAGCGAAAATGATTAAGAGTAAATCGTGCCCAAGACTAATACGGAACCGTGCGTTCCGTGAACCAGTCGCTCAGTCGATGACAGACTGCGTCTGACCAATGAAGTCGGGAGAGAATTAAAAAGTACGAATTACTTGCAGTTAAACTACAAGATATCTACGTAACTGTACGACTTGGATAAAGAAAATAAAACGTATTTCGGAGTTTTATTTGCTAATTTCCGCACAGAGGTACAATACCACACGAATGCCATAAAAATTCATAACGGCTAAATTAAACAGAGATCAATACACTGTTAATTAAATATGATCAAATCAAAAATCGCGTAATAATGAAAGCTGTTCAAAACACAGAATTTGTCCTTTCAATTTTTGTACTTTCACTTCACATTTTTTCTGATGACTGACACTAAATAAAAATAGGAATTAAAAAGATAAATTGTAAGCAAATTTGGACAAAAATATGAACGAACAATGGCCACAAACAAATTTGTTCGAAATTTTTAAATATTAAGCGTTGAAACATTAAATATAGACAGTATATTTACGCTGTCTTAAGTTAAAATTATCATACACTGCCCAGTAAATTGATATTGCACAGTAAATGGCAACTATTAAGAAAACCACTACACACGTTCGTACTTTAAGTCAAGTACAATTAACATGTGCAATATTATGAATAATTTACACGCATAAATAATTCAAGCAGAAAAATTTCTCATTAAAAACAAAAATAAGACTACTAATGAATTTCCATGAATAAACCGACAAACTTCTAAGTCCTCCAATTGTATTGAATTTTCTAATGTGAGCCATTTTCCAAAAATACATTGAAAATTTAGCCATCTACAAATCACGAACGAGATCAAAATAGTAGAGTAGAGGACGCATTAGGGTGTTCATGAATGTGGAACCCAGGGGAGTCGAGGGACTGTTCAGGAATGCGAAGTATTCGCTGCACAAAAGGTTTTCTTCACGGGGAGACAAAGAACATGGAACGCTGGTCTGCAGCCCATCAATTGTTTGAGGAGTAAGGGGGAAGAGCGGGAGGAGGGTTAAGGGCGTAGCTCGACTCATAGGATCGAGCAGAAGCTTCACCCACGAAAGAAGGGGGCACACCACCGTGATGGGTGTAACGACCGTGATGCTGTAGCGCAGCCGTACTGGCGTCTTCTAACGGTCTGTGGATAGCTCGAATATGACGGTCTAGAGTGAACTTCAATAGTGCTTTATACGGACAATGAGGACACTGATGATTTTTCTGTCCCGAGTGCGCGAGGAGGTGGTACTGCATTCTCTGGCGACGGTTGCGCCCTGAGATGATCTTACCGCACGAGACGCAACTCAGAGACTGGCTGTTGTTCTGAGCGCCCTGTGGACACAAAGAACCACCGTCTGTATACCCACTCGAACAAATAACACCATTACACCAAAATATGACAATTTTCCACGCGTAACGAATAATAGTCATAAATGAAATCGTATAGCTAATTAATAAAAAAATACGCAGGTTGAAAACATTTAACAGAAGCAGATTAAGAGCTCAATGCCTTGATAAATCTGTACCAAAAAAAGAAAAACCCATCATGAGAGAGTCATTAGCAAACAAATGGAATTCCTGAATTAGTAATCCAGGAATCGAAAATAGGGCGTTATTAACAGACAGCACGGTGACTTGTAATCGAGCGTTTCCCTTTCGCTCAAATGCGAGATTCGCTTGAATTGTTTTATTTCAGTGGTCCTACCCATTAACTTATTCCAAATATATAGATAACACTTTATTTAGCGACAGGCAACAGTTACACCCAGACAATCGCATTATGAGCGTAAACGAAAAATATTCCAGTGGAAAATGAGGCATTTCCCACATTTCAGGAGCGCTTGAAATATGGCGAAATTTTGACGACGAATATGAGAGAGAATACAAACAGATACCATACGTTAATTAAAGGTTGTTAATAAACAACTCAATCCTAATCGAAGCATTTAAACAAGTTGAAGATAATTCAGCACTCAAAATGGTTATTGAGAATTCTCTGATTAGAAAACAGCAAAGAGATGAACTAAAATTTCATCTGAGCCCACTACATGCGAAATTCGAATACCTCCAGAGTCGTTTCACGGATCAATAGCACGGACTGACACAATGTTTCACAGAAACTTTTCTGTAATATTCTAGCCTGGGTCAGCTTGATAATCAACAAAACAGTGAAGATAAAATGAGTACTGGAATTTGACACATGAAGCTATGACTATTCAATAATGTAAAAATATTCCAAGTAAAGCTAGACGAAAAATTGAAGACGCTCAAGATCATTTTCTTCAATCTTGAAACCATCGTCTTTGTATAAAACAAAAATTTAGTTTTTTTCTGAGTTGTTTGATGTATAAGGTGTCAAACGAAGACAACAATTGAGTTGATCAAGCACCAACTCTACTGAATTATACAGCAAACCATCAGTTGTTCACACCTAAAACGTGAGAGATCCATACGAGTACCAATTCAGCCTAAATACACCGATTATCAACTGCATTTCCCTGCATTTTAGGTAAGAAATAAAGATACATCGAGTCCGTTCTACTACTCCAGACTCCAGAACACGTTATTTACTATTACTACATTCTACAGGTCAAATGCTATCACAAAGGCCTATGCGAAACAAATGCGACACGTAAACGAAGTCAAGCCAATTAAGAGCCAGAATATAGGATTATTTTCAGCCGGTTGAGGTTTTTATCCTTCATAAGCCACCGTAACTGAGCCGCGACGTTACAATTCCAAAGACAGCCCCACAAATAGTCTGCAATTCCCGAAACAAGACAGTTTTACAGTGCTAACCCCGTACAGGAATGGTGTGAAAACATTGACGGACATGATACTCTACCACGTCTCCATGGCATGTTGCACAAGCTAGAGAAAATATGATCTGCCTAACTCATAAAAAATAAAGGGAGAACTATTAATAGTTACGTTTCCAAATGCTATTGCAAGTATTCACAAATTTTTGCTTAGAACGCTCCTTGCATATAATTGCCAACATGAAAACTTATGAGATAAGTTTTTGACAACCAACAAAGCCAGTTACAACAATCTGCGAAGTAAATGCAGTACTGTTACGTTTTAAATCATTTTCTGCACAGAATCGCACGAGTAGTAATTTTCACTACAAGCTTCGGCGCACAGGCTGATTGCGTGGTTTGCTTTAGGGAGATTATTCTAACGGTGCTAAACATGTGTTCAACAATTATTTTAGGGCATAAGTAACTGACGAACCGATATTTATTGCACAAAAACAACTCCTAGCGGGTGAGTTTGCGTAACTTAAACTTCATAAAAAAGATAACCAGTTTCGATCAAGGGAAAAGACAGCTGTTGGCTACTTACAATATCTCAACAGTAAAAAGTGTAAGTAAAAATTTAACAAGCTCTTTAACAAAAAGATGATCTTCAGCTATTTCGAAATAAAAACTCGAAAAAATACGAGTAATTAACACTGAGACGGAATAATTTACCTCAGGTAAAATGTTCAACGATACATTGAATTCCAAATGTTTGATAACGGAAAAAATTGATTAGTTATTTTTTCGGGGAGAGACTGTCACGATCAAGTGCCTCTGATAAATTCGGCTGAGAACCAAAATTTAAAATCCGATTGAAACTTCCTTGACCCGGACTTGAGCCATGGAGGGTTTGGCTCAAGAGACCATGTAACTGTTGCTGTGATTGGGACAGATGCACGAGAGGAGACGGCATGGAAGTCCCAATACTTGAAGTGAATGACGAACCTTCGGAACTCGGTAGTTTCTTATGGATATTACGAACATGTGACACTAGATTGAATTTCAGGGCAGCTCTATAGGAGCAGTAGGGGCAGTGGTAAGGCTTTTCGCCCGTGTGGGTGACCATGTGGTACTGAAGTTTCTGCTTGCCATTTCTGCCACTGAGCTGTTTGCCACACACTGGGCAGATCACGGTCGGCGAGCTGCCACCGGTCGAGGTGGCAGGGCCCTGCAACACACCAAGACAAGCCGGTCAGACTTTATTCTTCCCATGTTTTGAGGCTTAATTAAAGCTAATCATGTCGATCGATCTTCATTCTTCGATACACAAGGCCTTCATCACACGAGCGGCATACACAAATGTAACAGACGACTGACTTGACGACGTTTTCTTCGCAGTGCCATTCGTTCTTCATTTGTAAAGCGGAATTCAGAAAACGCTACCGTATCATTACAAGGTTTCCAGTGAAACACTACAAAGCTGTTTCTGGCATGGTTACCCCGTTTCTTGACCACGAGCTCACTACTGAAACAATTTGAAATAAAACGTACACATCAAAACTACAGAATCTAGATATTACAATGGAAAATATACGAACGGCAATGGGTCTGACTCGTGTGTCATTGCTGTATCGTAAATTCGTAAGCGTTCTAGAGGAGGAAAAAACGAACCAACAGCCCAAATCGCTCGAAATTTGTTCAAGAGTGAAAGGTACAAATCCTGATCAAATAAAACGCAGGACACCAAAAGCCAGCATGAAAAAGAATACCACAATAGCAGAAGGAACACCCGCAACAAAAATGATACATTGACGGAAAGAACCGAACACGCGTCAAATTATAAATTCAATGCTAAATAAATGTGAGTTAGACATATCGCTCCTAATGCTTCTGAACATTAATTATTAGGAAATCTTACATGAACAATATCAATTCGATTTAGCAGTGTCAATAAAGGCGTGCTCTTCATTTTCGAAGGTGTAATTAGTTCTATTCCGAACTGAAGCCGTATTCCCAATTGGATGCTCAGTAGCGCCGTAGGATACGTCAACATGCTCTTCAACTCTTTCTTCATCATGAACAACAGTAGATACACCAGGAACGAAATCTGCAAAGCTTCCACCGGAAACTGACGTCGTACCATAAAGGTCGCTGTGCATGCAACGAATATGCTTTTTCAAGTTATATTTCAGACGTGCTCGGTAGGGACAATGAGGGCACGGGTGAGGTCGCTCTCCGGTGTGAGTTAGCAGATGGAATTTGAGTCGTTGTTGTCGATTACGGCCAGCAATGACTTTGCCGCAATATTGACAGATTAATCCTTGGGCAGTAGAAGGATGAGCGACCGGGCGTTGTAGCAATTGGAGTCGAGAAGAGTCCAAGTTTGATGAGCAGAGAGAAGTGTAGAACTCGCTCTCCTGCAAGTGGTACAAGGAAAGCAGGGTCAACACCACTAACTAGGTACATCAACTGCAGGTAAATACAAATGGACTCCACGTACGAACGCCAGACATATGAACAGCGAGTCGCCACTCTGAAATTTTTTCCAATTAATTGAAATTAATTTTCACCAGAATACGCGACCGACGGAATCAACTCCCAACTGAAGAACCATTTAAGCCTAATCCGTTGAACGACAGCGCACAACCATCCTAGAGCACCTATCACCCCATAAAACTTTGAGCTAGGGCACCGAATTCATTCACAGAAGAGAGATTTTGGTTTTCAGGATTGTCTGTCTTGAAATGGAAGTGGAGAGCGTCATTGCTAGATGCCGATACACCAGGCGTCGAAGTCGTATGAATATTCGAATTTTCCACAATACTTTGATTACTTCCAGTAAAGTCCTCGGAGGCGGTGAGAAGATTCTGTTCGCAGACGCTAAGCGGATCCAATGTACTACTTGACTTGAAGGCTACATTAGTGAACGCTGAACTCCATAATGAAATTCCTGTTAGGGCATTTTTTCCGCCACGCCCCCGCCCGCGGTTCTCAGATCCTTGAGAGGATGGCAATTGCTCAGGGTGGATTCGTGACACGTGTTTAGTTACATTGGATTTGAACGTGGATCTATGGGAACAGTATGGACACTTGTGTGGTTTCGTTCCAGAATGGATCATCATGTGGAAGTTCAAGTTCTGCCGTTTGTTGCGGCCTCTGAATATTTTAGAGCAGAGACTGCAACTCAAGGCTTCACATTTCACCTGGAAAAGATAGAGAAAAACATGTAGTCATATCCCGCCAACGATCTATCAAATTACTGCAAAGTACTAGCAACGCATTTTTAAAGGATCTCTTCGTCGCACTTCAAGATACACTTGACCGACTTCTATGATACATGTACTAGCCGCATATTGTGAATGTTACCCCACGAGGTATTTGAATAAATCGAATACCACGCTTCTATGCAGTGGGGTAAAAGGTTACCAAGGAAATCGAGCGATTTGTTCAGTTGGTGAAAACATAGCTTCACTTGAGAGTAGAAACTTTCTCAACGAAACCCAAATATGTAACGCGTAAAATCAAAGGTTCGCATTTGCAGGTACAATGATCAAACGAGTATTCCCGAGGCGGAAATATTGCACGAAAAAAAATCTCCACACGGACGGCCCCTTCAGACACGATATTCAGAGCAGGATCCGACTGAGGAGCACATGGCTTCACTGCGAGGCTTCATTTCACACGCATGCTCATAAGGTCACTAAAACATGTACTGAACGTCGCCCATTTATTTTAATTTATTCGTACAAGAATGTTACCAACATAAATCTATGCATAAAAATAAGAATTTCAGCCATCTGAAATTGAAAATAAACTATTAATTCAAACTCGCACTTCTATTAAAAATATACAGATGAATATTAATTTACAATAAGATCAGCACGTGAGTTTGTTCTTCTAAAAAGACCAGCTTCAACAAATAAATTTTATTGGCATAATTATTCACAGTGATTTACTTAAGTGACAAAACATAAATTTCGCTCAATCCCAGCTGTCACTCTGTGGCTGTGAGAACTCCAGTCGCATAGAATAAACTACATCATTGATGCTCAATTTTGTGAGTTAATGTCCTCACAGAGAGTAGGACGAGGTAACAAAGCAGTTCGAAAACAAAATGGAGATAAAGGAAAAAATTGAAACCGAAGACACTGTAACAAGACTAGCATATTTTCTCTTCCCCTCACCCAACGCTCACGGAGCTAATGAAATGTTAATGCAATCAATGCAGTAGCAATCCGTCAAAGGTGAAGTTGGACCACGAAACTCTCACACCAACACTAAAATTGGATCAAATTGCACGATCAGATTATGCATAATATAACTGGACAAGAACACCAGATTTTCTAATACACTAATCAATCACGCCGAAAGACATCCTCGTTCTGTTGAGGGTGCATTATTAGGATGTGCTTTTTCATGTTGTAGCTGAGATTTGCCGTGTGAGAGCAGTAAGGACAACTGTATGGCTTACAGCCCGTGTGTATGATGGCATGCCGGCGAAAATCCGTCGAATTGCGGAAGCTTTTGTCGCACACTTGACAAACGTGAGTCTTCCTCGTATTCGGAGATATGTTCGAAGCCGCGCAATCTGCTGCTACACTACCGTGCGCTACGGTGTGGCCCCTTACCATTTCAATGTTTTTTTGTGAAGTTCCAAATTCCACCAGCAAATCATTAGCAGAATCCGATCCAGTGATATTTCCTCTAGATTTGCTAGCCAGACCCTCCGAATTAATTCCAGCGTTTCCAAAGTCCAAGAAGTAGTCATGAGGTAAAGTTTGCTCACCCATTCTCAGGCCCAAGGCTTCATTCCTACTCGAAAAGGCAGCAGCCTGAAACAACGAGATAAACTTCCGGTCAAAAGCAGCAATGCGGCTTCAGCAGTCATCGTAGACTATTTAATGGTTTCTCACTTAGTGAAGAACCACTCGGAGCCTGAAGGTACGACCAAAGTTCAATTGAAGGTTTTCTTCTATTTTTTTTTTCACCAGTGGTTTTAGCAGTTATAAATCAATTTTGGTAAGCATCTCTCAAAATATTGAAGAATGAAGCGCATTGCCGTATCTCAATGTCAGCCGATGAATTATAACGTAAGGTACAATGGAAAAGCGATTTACAGTATTATAACTAAAAATTTCGTACGAAAGGCAACTCAACACAAACTCGTCCCAAATTTATTGAAGTAGATAAGACCAAATTTTTTCTAAGCTGCTCTTCCAGAAATTCTGCCGAAAATAACATGTTATATCTTTTGAAACAAAAAAGATCAAAATGTAAAAAAGTGGCAATCTATTCCTCAGGGGAAAAAACATAGTACGTTATTTTAATAACCAAATACCACAACAATTTTTCATAGCCGCAGTTGCTCTGTCCTCAGCAGGGGATTAGAGACATATAAGAAGAACGTGTCAAATGTTCACCATAGACGTAAGGTTGGATATGCCACGAGCTTCTGTATAAAGAGCTAAGCTTCTCACATTTCCCCGTACAATATAAGTTCGGGAATACGTTGCAGGACGATCTTATTCACAGATTCATTTGAAGGGCGAGGAGAAAACTGAAACATTGCTATAATAGATTATAAAAAATGTACAACTATCTCCAACAGGCGTCACGCATTCAGCGAAGGTTAGGCTGGGAAAACACAGTCGCACGTCAAATTCAGAATATCCTGTAAAAAGAATAGACACTACCACATTACCATGAGACGAGTCTCGTCGAATTCACAGAAAAATTATCGTAAAAGCGAAGGGCTAAGTCTCCCAACACAGCTATCAAGGGAACGCCTTGTTTTTATAGCATTAAAATTTTATTGCACCAAAATTCAAGGAAATTTCCCCTGTAGACGCAGTGACAATAGCGGATGCTTATACTCGAATTCGCTAGGAGATTCTGAATACTCATCAAAACGATACTGTAGAACATAGGTTAACTTGCAATGAACACAAAATTTTAGGCAGTCGATCACCGTATTTGTCAACGACACTCGCAAGATGATGACAGTACACATATCGAATACACTTTCAATACAAGACACATCGACGTACAATTTAAAAAGAATAAGGTATTAAATCGAGCGAGAGAAAGTTGTTAAATATATATAAATCTTTCCAGTTTTCTCAGAGCTACTGCATCCGCACACATTTTACGAAAAGAGAAAATTCGACAAAATTACACAAAGTAAATTTAACGAAGCAAAACTATCAAACAACAACGCTTAGTTTCTAATCATTCATAATTGAAATCGTGTAGAGGCAGCAGACGAAATGCATTTTGAGTTTAAGTCTGTTCAACAGCGAGGATGGCGTAATTTTACGTGACGCACAACATTACTATTCTGGTTCGCTCTGTAAGGACAGTGAGGGCACGAAAATGGTTTTTCACCGGTATGGATACGCATGTGTCTAGCACGATCACTTTTTGACCAGAAGCTTTTGCCACACACATCGCACGTGACGCTCAGAGCACTAATTTCGCCCATGTTGAAGGCATCATCCGATGCCTGGCTAGAAATTGTATTCTCTTCTACGATGTGAGGGAAACTTGAGGGATAGCAGATATCATCTGAAGCTATTTCCCGGCTGTGCGATGAATTAGCGAAGAGTTGAACATCACTACTTGGCGCGGCATTTGAAGATCGACCACTCAGTTGGTTAGAAATTCTAAAGACGGCTTTGTTATGAGACTGAACCATAAGGGTATCATCGGAGGCGTGACCCGTTGTGTCGTCAATAGAAGCGCCCTCCGGCCCGAGCGTGGCCTGCAGGCGTCGCTTAGAGTGCAAATAGGGCTGAAGAGCGTCGCCGTCACTGACACTCGTACTAGATTGAGACGCAACACGACACGGGGCCTGCAATGAGAGCACAATAGCGGTCAGCGAACACGGCTTCACTAGTGGCTGTCATTTCTTCCCTCAGCTCTCGCCATTTATAATGGTCGACATTTAACCAAAACGATCATTAAAATGATTTAAGGAGCTCCGAGCGCTACTAAATGCAATCGCATCTCACGAATGAATTTTCAAGTGAAGCACATTTGTGGTATTCATCAGACCCGCTGAACTTTTGGCAAAGCACCGTGTAATTTCCGTGAAGCACCCAAACCGACTGGACGAACGTTTTGAAATATCTTAACGAGAAAATGAAATTAGACTCGTTCAAAAAAGACAATTCAGACGCCTATTATGCAAATTAAAATAACTGGGATGCTGGTAACGGCACCCAAACGTGTGACATTATTACAACTCTCACATCCTCAACAAATGAAAGCAAAGCAGTGTCCGAAAACCTTTTACCACCATTTATAATAACGTACGACAGGGTCATTGAAATGAATTTATTATAAAGCATGTGCGAAAGCATTCACACCAGCGCTCAAAAGCACAAAAGCAAAATTTTACCACAAGTTGAACAGACAGCTGAAAAATTCCCAATTTTCACGAAGACCACTTCCTGATCACGTCACGACCTTTATTACGTGAATAAATAAATCAAAATCTGTATGATCTCGTAAGTTTCTCTTTCACCAGCATACATTAGAAAACCACTCGTCAGGGGTTTGTCCCAGCTAATGCTCGACATGGTCAAATGCGAAACACGGTATCAAGATGTCACCAAGATATCTCCGGGTTAAGTTGATCAAATATTGCCTTCTAATCCACAATTTTCATTTTGTTACGAGAAGGATTCGTTGCACGCCACACGTGTTCTGTGTAGACAGAAACTTTAGCAGGAACGGAGATGTGAATTGAGAACATTCTTTAAGTATACATTGATAGCTTTGGGGACTCAATGTCATCCTACGAATGTTAGTATGTAAAATTACGATGCTGAATTAGTAAGCACTATCTCACTTCACATGTGAAACAACATTGTTAACGTCTTGCGTCAAGAAATTATGCCCGATAAATGGGCATTTCAATTTTTCTCTACTGACGTTTCTCTCACTTAAATTATCTCATAATGACTAGAGAAAACAACATTAAAGAGCCGATTCATGAATTCACCTAAAACATAGAATAAATAGAACATAGGACCCAGCCAAACAACAGGAACTTCTCCTCCCCACGAGACAATTACAGCCATCCCTGCCCTGCTGAATGTCCGCAACTAGTTCAGGAATATCACCGAGAACGGCCATGTCTTTATGGACGCTGATCAGTGGAACACATAAATACGTCAAATATGCACTGTTTTCGCGTCGTCTAACGCTAGCGCACCTTCGCGAGAGAGCAGCTCGGCAACCCTGGCCATCCTATTAGGTAAGATCTTCGATACAAGGGTCTCGTATGCCTCACTTAGTAAATCAACAATTCGCCTAATGTTAAACCGATTTTAGCTCATTTAGTCTCGTTGAATGCAAGGTGATCCAGAAGTAACTAACCCTTTTAATAAAAATACCATGTACCCTGGTATCATATTGACTCGTCAAAGCAAGGGTCGGTTACTTCTGGCCACCATGTACATACCACAATACCTATGTCGTGATACATTACTTCCTTTTAGTACTGAGGCTTGAAATCAAGCGACATATTGATATTTTAAAATTATAGCCATATTTTTGTGTGATACCTTGTATTATGTATATATAACAGGATATGTAACATTTTAATGCACGTGTTATGCTACCAAAAATTAGCACACAAAAGAATTATAAAGGCAACAAAATGCACTCTTTTACTGTTTAATATAAGAATACGCTACTGCATAAAAATACAGTTGGTTGATATGCCAATCCCCCTTATCGGAATTTCGCAAGAGAATATTTTCACTGAAAGACGCGTTGCTTGGCAGCAGTATCGTAGACAGACTACTGGATGCCGCAAATTCCTAATTTTTAAGCCATGAAATATATTTTTCAACATAAGATGTGACACATTTTGTTAACATAGACTGTTAC
This sequence comes from Orchestia grillus, assembly GCA_014899125.1. Lineage (NCBI taxonomy): Eukaryota > Metazoa > Arthropoda > Malacostraca > Amphipoda > Talitridae > Orchestia > Orchestia grillus. The sequence continues at coordinate 30,668 of VOMN01061918.1, forward strand.
GAATAGTTGACTTTAAGGGAAACGATGAGGTACATTAGTGACCCATTACATACTTCAATGGAAAATGCCATTCATTCTAATAATAAAGATGGAAGTCCCGTCATTTTTGGTGAGTCGTGCGACTAGATTTCTAGTTGTGTATATTCGAGTACACATTCAAACTTAACAAAGTGATAGCTAATTATTTCACAAATTTTGTGACTAAAATTCTCGCTTCTCATTTGAATTCAGGTTTAATATTTACCTTACTCCTGAACGAACTAAAAATTTGACATTTAACCTAGATCTTTAAATTACAATAACGAAATAATTCCCCTTTCCACAGAAACTAGTGAAAGCTACTAATAGATCAAGCTATCGCCATGCTAGACGTTAAGTACACAAACGTCCATAAAAACAATTGACAGCAAGTCTGCTTAGTCCTTTATACTTTCATAACGAAGAAATTTGTTGGAATTTAGTTAGTGACTAAATTAATATCATCAGATGACCAGTAGCTTCAAGTTAGTACCGATGCGACAGAACTCCTCTTAGACATCACTAGCTGGCTCATTTTCAGAAGTTACAGCAAACGGGGCATCACCAGATGTCCTCGAGAATGAGGCCGATGAAGCAACATTCCAGCGAGAAGTGTCTTCTTCGTACAATGTAGGGTTTGCTGCAGGAAGATGCTGAGCGAAATTGTGATTCATCGCGGTAGAATTGAGAACTGGTGCGCTTGACGAAGCAGAAGCGGCAGAGGTAGGAAATGTGCCGAAATCGGTAGCGCTCGAGTCCATGAGAAGAGCATTATCACCTGGAACCAGGCGGTTCGACCAACTTTCGAAGACCTTCTCAGCGACATTACCGAGGGAAATGCTAGAAACTGGGCACCCTGCCGGCCGAAGAGACGACTGTTGAGAAGTCCCAGCCACTGCTTCAGAGTGTTTGGTTTTAATATGTCGAAGCAAGTTAAATTTGAGTGCGGAGCAATGCCTACAGAATGGACACTTGAAGGGCTTGAGACCAGTGTGTTTGTACATGTGATACTCGAGGTTTTGTTTCCAATTGCGTCCATTGAAGACTTTGCCACAGGTAGGACAGTAATGTGGCTCTCGCACCGCGCCCGTGTGCGTGTTCACTATCTGCACACAATTATTGTACTCGGTTATTATACAGTCGAGAACCAATGGCTTTGTAGGTAAGTCGTAGAGCACAAGACGTTATGAGACACGGCAATCAATAATGACTCGAGGTCCATAAGCTTGATAGGTAGTGATCGAGAATTAATAATTCTTATCTCATCCGAGCCAAGGTTATAACACGATAAAACCAAGAATAAATAGTTGAAATACACCATCGTAGGGATGACACTGGCACGTCAGAACAGAAAAAATAATTCATGGTCGGTCACTAGCCACAATTAAAAAAATTGAGATTTTAATACACCTAATCAAGATTTTCGGCGAATTTATTATCCTGATACCAAAAGCCTTACGTGAGCAGTTAGACACACTGAAGTCGACAAAAAACATTCATAAAAATAAATTCTCAATGTTGAAGAACTGGTCACATGCTAGACAATATACCAAAATCAACAAAATGAGCGGAAGCATACTTCAAGACACCTTTTATAAGTAACAGCAAACAACTGATTGAAATTTAGTATGATTCTGACAACCCGATGGGAATCAACGCTGATGCAGTTCAAAATTGAAGTTCGATATTATATTTCATCAACTGCAGCACGTCCAACATGCATACCTTGATTACAATAAAAAAGGAGATCCTTTGGCATATGAAAGTACCATTTGGCATTTCAATGTTTGCTGTTCGTCTTAAAACTGGTTATACGCTGAATGCTAGGATTATCCTCTTAGGTCACCAGCCTCTCTACAGCACACACTCTCTTCTCAGCAAGTTTGCCGTCAGGCTGCGTAAGATCTCAAAGCGTCTAACTTGTGTAGTTCAAACTACCGCTCATTTCATACTCGACTCTAAGCATGATACCACACTCTAATTTTTGTTGGCGCCAGTGCTGAAAAATATATACCTTGAAAACAACCTATTCAATGGTATATTTCGGTGTCATTATTAATCTGCTTCAATTAGTGAACTGTTTACTATTTGCGATTTTACTACTGAACTAAAGCGGTGTTTTAGAATTTACCACATTCTTTTTCTGTGAATTCGTTCATGATCCTAACGACTACCGATACAAAAAAGTAAATATTGCTCAGTCTTTTTCGAAGCGATTATCATACTTGCGGTTCACATCCGGGGAAACGAAGAGCTACCATCTGCCCCAACTGGAAATCCCAAAAATTTTACACTACGACACAAGTTGAACTTTATGATAGGTAGCCATATTATCTTCACACTTTAGCAATTGCCCAAGCTCAATTAAGTCAACAATCGCTGCGTATCTCTCTACACATTAGCTCAACATGAGTGGTACCACAAGGGGACCAAGTCAGTGATTTCATACCACGAAGCCAGCACAGGGACGCGGTGTTAGCATGTTGAAGTGGTAGTCGGAAGGGTGAAGTGTTAGGAACTTAGAAACGTACACACGATCGGGTCCAATGTTGATTGAACGCTGCTTGCAGGCTTCTCTCATGAGACGTAGAGAAAAAAGATAGTGTACCTTTCAAACCCCATGAATGACTAAAAAAAAATTCCTACTTCCACTAAATTGTTAGTTTAAATCTCTCTATTCACGTGAAATGGTGAACCAAAAAGCGAAGAAAAAGGACAATTTAGTATGGACTGAAGAAAACTGGGAAACTATGCATCAAGTGTGCTCCTTCACAGGATTCTCTGCGCATAGAAACACCAAGGTAATTATGAGGAGGGAGAAAACGCAAGGAATAGATGGATGTCCCGAAGACCTATCGATAGCTGAGGTAAACCTAACAATGCCTCCCCGAGGAAGTCAATTCCCAAAGCATACGATCGACAATATTGTCTCGTATATTCCACGACCCCACATTTTCCTAGTTGAGAAATCCTAATTCTAAACATAATGAAACTATGTAACCATAATACCTCAAAATATTATGTCTCAATGAGTGCTCAAAAGGCATCGGATAAACTTGTTTGGGACGCTCCACGTAAGGGGTTTGGAATACTACATACGAATCATATTCCTAACGAATGAAACAAATTAGTACGTATCTCACAGAAAATATCATTTAATACAATCAATATAATACTTTGAAGTTTACCCCGTTACCGCTGTATTGAAGATATAGTCTCAGCACGTGGGACACGCATGGTGTCCTACAAGGATATATAATCTCATGTTTTAAAAGCCGCAATTCTTTGCCAGCGGTTAAAATTATTGGCAGTGCAAATCTTTCGGAAATTTCATCAGCTTAAAAGAGCAAAACGAAAGCGTATAATCAGGCGGTCGATGTATTGGCGAATCACATATTGTGAAAAATCAAAGGTAACGCAAAGAGAACCAACGTTGCTGATTGTGAGACGGGCAATTCGATACCCCCTTACATCAGCACGATGCGCTATGTAGACAGGAGACGATGAGAAACGTTCATTTTCATGATCCCTCGTGTGCTCAAGACCGCGGGTAAGCAACAAATTAGGATAACCCGCAGGACGCTAGATGATGGAAAATAATGCTACAATAATTCGTTCAGAACCAATTGTAATTTTAAAAATCGCCTGCGTACAGTGCATTTCCACTAATTATACAATCACGCATGCATTTCAAAATTAATCATATTCAAGGGCGAGAAGTGACAGAAAACACAACACATTACACACCCAAACTTCAAGTCTCTACTGCATGAAAGATGTATCAATATAATTAAATTGAATGGAACAACAAGGTACGGTGCAATAGGTGACACTGCTTCCGAGGACCGATGAAAACAAAGTGAAACTCTTGGGGGAAAGTAGAATCAACACATTTGAAACGTTGGTAGCTAACAAACGTCCCGTGATAACGCGTGCGATATAACTTTGTATTAATTACCCATTGAATGGAGATTCAAGTCACCGCAAAGAAGTGAGGTGCGATCAAATATATAGCATTAGCGATTATTCTTTAGGATAGGACGTATGTACAATGCAAGGACTATCAAATAAATAACGGGTTGGTCGCAAGAATCAACCCATGAGTTCACTTCAAATGAACAGTTAAACTTTATATTAATTCAGACCAGTGCTGCTCACCCTGGGATTCGTGATCCTCACGTGCAGGCAATATTTAGGCCCGAGTCCTTGAACCACCATTATTATTATTATTGTTGGGGTTAGACGCAATGCACCGGCCTCGAGGGCTATACCGCATCAAAAGAGTAGGGACCATTTAGTATGGACTTAGGAGAACGGGGAATCTATGCACAGGGTGTGTTCCCACACAAGATCCCCTGCGCATAGAAACAGCAAGTTAAGAAGGAAGAGGAAGAAAAGACATAAGGAATAGCGAAGAAGGAATGAAAACGGAAGGAAGCAAAGTGGGCACGAAAGATAGAAGTCCCGAAGGCCTATCTAAAGCTGAGGTAGCCTAGCGGTGCTCCCCTGGGGGCGCTAGTCCCCATAGCATAGGATAGACAAACCTAACTAACCTACCTCTATTGCCTATGGCCTATCCTATGCCCCCTGAGGGGGCTTTGAGCCACCATGCATGTCTCAACATGTGAACTGTCGCTCGACAGCGAGTTAATAAAAATTTGTAACATGACCGCCAAGCAAAAAATTTTGTACGTTCAGATCACTGACTCAGACCTGATATAAAATAATCCTTCATCTCAAACAAAACGTTCAAGAATCCCACAAAGCAATGAGCAATAATTTTCTAGCCCGGTCCCAGTGCATTTTTCTAGTTCTGAGATGGGGACAATAAATTGTATTCGTTGGGGCTCGCTTCCTTCAATTGTTTATAATGATGAACGAAATAGTCCTTGTGTTTGCCGCTTATGTGAGCCAGCAAGTTGCCTTTGCGGCTGCTCGAATGCGAACAAAGTGGACACTTGAAAGGTCGTTCACCGGTGTGAGTCATGATGTGTCTTCGCAAATTAGAATGATCTGAGAATAACGTCGAACAGTAAGGACACGAAAATTGTTTGAGTTTTTTCGGGTCAGTGGACCCATCAGCTCTGTTGGAGTCATTAGCAGATTTACATCGTTTTCGTGAATTAAAGTGCCTTGTGAATGTTGTATTGAAGGGATCGCTCGCGAAGCATAAGTCGACGGACGCCACAAGCGCATCATTTTGCTGAGCACCAGTCGACGACGACGAGCTTGGTCCAACATTGCGGCGAAACGGAAGCACGTCAGCAGAGGTGGCCTGCAAAAGCAGACGGCGAGCTGGTGAGCTTTGGTTGCATTTTGAGGAATTTCGAACGTATCCGATAAAACCAAGGTGATAGAAGCAGATTTTTCTCATTTTCAAACGACTGCAACAATTATACATTAACTATTAAGCTCGATCGCATACACAAAACATGCAGACGGCAAGGTGACTATACTTTTTCAAATTGAAACGTAATTTCCGTGGGGACGATGTTCAAACTTCAAATTGCTGATCTGTGCAAAAAAAAAAGAATTATAGGTAGGCGGCATGGCCGTGTCACCTATATCCCAGTTTTTCGCCTGGTCCACTAACGTTAATTGACGGAAAAGTCATCTATTCTCACATTCGGTGGCATCGACGATAGCAAATGAGCAATTTACTATTCACCAGCAGGATGCTTACTATTTGAGTCGAGGGACACGAATTTCTCTCGAGGCATGTTGAAAGAATTTTCTAATGCCGAGCTGACTACGATTGGTTGTCCAGATTTGTCGCCATGCTGCGACGCCATGTGCCACAGCATGTTTCCCTTCCTGTTGGCCGCGTGAGAGCAGTGGGGACACTTGAAAGGCTTCTCCCCTGTGTGAGTGAGCAGATGGCGCTTCAGGTCTCCCATCAGGTAGAACGAGAGTGGGCAGAGAGGACAAAAGTGCCGCTTGAGACGGCCGCCGCTACTATTTTCGCGGGTGCAGTTGGACACGTTGCTTACATTCATGGAAGTTAAAGCGCTTCCTGTATCTTTACAGAATGGAGCGAGAGATAGGAAAGTATTGGTTGTTTCCGAGAGGCTATGAATGAGTGGCGGCTGTTGATTCCCTAGAGGAGAGCAGCTTTTTGAGGCCTGCGGAGGACACAAAAGGCACCGTCAGTAGTGAGTTGTCCTTCATAACTCGACACTTGCACTATAGATCATGTTCCAATTTCATTAATATATGAATATATCTGAGAAATGCGACTGACGCAAGACCGACGGATGTTAAACACATGTTAGACGTACAACGGCACACGTGCAAAGTTCAAATTCACGGCAAACATAAAAGTAATCGTTGAATCGAAGTTCAAGGTCAACTCTAAGTAAAAAGGGAGAAATTTTAAATTCATTTCTCCCTCTTTTTATCATACAATGAAGTTCAAAACAAATTTAACGCGCGCAGTTACAAAACTATGCCTAAAGCTATTACCCGGTAAATATGGAAAATAAAAAAAAAAGCTCGATACAATAGAAGTGCACTGATATTTCATTCCCATCACATGCGTATACTTGCTAACTTTTTGCAGTCACAACCTAAATGAATGACTTGAAGCATCTCATTCAGGAGACGCAACGTTCCATAATAAATAAAGGTTTATACGAGATCTTTCAGGGCGATCTGTTCTTAAATGGAACCATTTCCACTTTACACAGAATTCTTTCTCATTTTGAAAGCAGAATTGTCGTTATCACACGAAATAATACGTACCACATTCCGAAATTTCCTTCTCACGAGCGTAACATCGAAGCTGTAGTACCCACGTTCATTTTTTCGCACCGCAATACAGTGGTATTTTGAATAAATTAAGTCAACACACCTAAAATTTAATGGATTTCTACGTGCATTAGCACAGCACGGTGCGAACATTGCAATCGAACGCAGAAATAGTTCAAATCCAACGGAGATAAAGAGCTATTGCGGGATTTCGGGAAGATGCAACAGCAAAATAACCCAAGAAAAATAACAAATATAATCATGCGAGGTCGTTCAGTATACCAGTTATTTCTATGAATAAAACGAGGAATAGTGAATGTAATGCTTAAAAAAATGCTCGAGGCTTTTGAAATTATTTTTTCTTTTCAGTTGAGCGGAGAACTGTGGACACCGACAACCAATTAAAAGTACACTAATGGAAGAGACTCTGGTTAAATACTTAAAAAATAAAATGCAGTTTTGTCTACAAAACTCACATTCATCTGAAAGTGCAACAGCACAGATAAGGTCAACTCATTTGAAAGTTGAATCCCACTCGGAACGTAATAATTTCGACATTGGCTTAGTTGATTACTTTGCTGAGAATTTTCCAATTCATGGTATGTATCTATAAAGACAGAGTTATGTTGAATACGCTACAACAGTTTGCAAGTATCATTCAAGGCACAGATATGATACGAAACAGTCGACTTTAAATCATTCGGATATATTTACCGGCACTTCACAAGAACAAGAGAAAATTTTTTCGCGATTGCCTAAAATGAGTTCCTTCACACGATTTGGCTGGACAATCGAACGCGGCGCCATGTGCCACTAGAAATAAAAGTCCGTCTGTTGAATCAGCTGGTAATCACGACTTTCACCCACACCATTCATAACTATGTGACACGTAAACTCCATCACTATATAGTAAATCTATATCGTAATCTCGAAAACCAGGGAATCGTGAATACCATCATGCACCATCGAACTGTAACGCATTTTGATTAAGAAAAGCGATCGGGAGAGAACGCATGCGCTAGACGTTCTTTTACTGAAAGAATGTGTTGCGCTATGTCTTGCTGCCTGCAACAATTGGAATACCCTCGCTAAAACTCGATTTATTATAGGACGAAATCTCTACCATTTATACTAATGCAAACGCGTATTAATGATGTACCACTTGCATCATACGAGTTTCAAGTAGAGATGTGCTCCACGTAGTGAATGATGCACCAGGTAAATCCCATCCAGCTTATGTCGCCATAATTTCCAATGAGCTATAGATTGAAACGCACAACAGAAGACAAAGAGTTAAAGAGATCGCAAACAATATTTGTACTTTAAGTTCTCGAATGAATGGAAGTGGAGGATGCAGGGCCAAGGGAGCGCCCAAAATCAGCCCCGCGACAATTGCTGCTCAGTTAAATTAAAATTTAATCTGTTCTATCAGATCACTCCGACCACACTGGTATGAAACTCGAGTGTGCCGTACACTCCTTCAGAAGCTTCTCCCACGGCACACCCCTTTTGTTCCCCCAAACTTCAACAAACCTGATTACTATTTGATCTAACACAAATTCGCAACGGGCTTCACTTAAATTTAGTCAGGTTCACTGTCCAGTTTAAACTACGCATTTAAACAACACCTAGTTAGGTAAATTAAAAATCACGCGGGTGGTGCGCAGAGAACTTCAAGTGTTAGCCGACGGCACGAGCATGAGGTGTAACGAAGATATTCCACCAGATATGAATTGAAGACCATAGAAAAATGCGGCATTTTTCAGGGAGTCAACTGCGGAGTTGGCACAACATACATAGTGATGCATGAAGCTCGTCATAACCGGAACAACTATAATATACACACCTTAAGATAGACAGTACATTAATAATAGACCTAGTTTTCTACACTTCGTCATATCTGAGTATTATACAATAACGCAATTAGAGCTTCTCCAATACATACATGACTTGAGAAATTGAAGTACCGCGCAGCTACACAACAAATCAACTAACAAAATAGAAAATTAAGTGGTATACAAGTTCGACTGATCCAGCGGTTTCTACATTGAGCCAAGTTGAAGACGTAAATTTACCATATTAAATGCGCACTCCAAATAGACGGAAAGTATTACAAGAGGAAAGTATAGGCAACGTTGCCTCGTAAAGCTTACTGCACTTCCGATGACGTCATTTTTTAAAACTGGAAGTAACACAATAAGGACTCAACATAGAAGGTAAAGATTCATTAATCAATTTTTCAAGGACACGGCCCTCTCGAAAACTTTTGCACTACGGGAAAAGACTTTTTTACGCTGAGACAAAATTATTTCACGTACAAGACAATTTTCAATACCAAGTACATTCGTTAAATGTAGGAACAATACACTGCTCGAATAGCTCTGAGCACGAAAGAACGTTGACATATTACTGGCGCACGCGCTTCTAACAAGCCGCTCCTATGTATAGGATTATGATTAAACGCTTCTGCACGTTCCATTATAACAACAAAGGCAAAGATAACAAAAAACTCTACGTGTCGATACCTCCCGCCTACGTTTTACACACTATGTTCACGACATCACAAACTATTTCGTAAAAGACCAGTTCTTCACCACTGACCACTGTCACTGCGTTGGCCAGTCAAATCGTTACAGTTCCAGTGAAATAGCGGAGTGCTGGAGGCAACACTTCCACAAAATAAAAACGTGAATTTTACTCTAAACCAAAATGACAACAAAACCAGCAGCAACGAATGACAGGTCAGTAGCTCAGAATATACAATCAAGAGCAAATCTAAAAATGAAAATCTCGTTTCCAATCACAGAAATTTGACAACCACCAATGGAAATATGAACATAAAATCAGAAAGAGGAAGAGGGTGGCGCTTGCGTGCAAGAAATACGTTGATAGAATTACGCTTGGCAACATAGCAGCTGTTGATATTCGGAAAGCCTTTAGCATTTGACGAACGTAAGAGTCTAGTCAGACAACAGGTCCACCCTCTTACCAGCTTTATAATGGGCCACTCTCCACAAAATATCCTTACCTGCATTGAATTGGTGGAGAGTGACTGTTTTTATCTGAGCGATGCTGTGCGGCTTGGACTTGAGCAATAGTGACAATGTAAGAATTCAGTAATAAAATTGTACATAACTGCATGTAAATATCTAAGACCCAATTACACGTTCTTTACAGCTTTCCAGAAAAATTTACGAGAGCTTTGAAATCTACTACAATTTAATTTACTAGTATTAAATGATGAATTACCAAGCATGTTTGGCAACACATGGACAACTAAACTGGACATCGTTATTACGACAAAATAATTTTGTCAAGTCCATAGGCCACCACAGCACCTCGTTACTGGAACACATGAAGCGACTAAGACAAGAACTTCATTTTAACAGCGATACAAAAGCATAATCGTTAGAATTTGATCGTGAACGCAATGAATGGTGTCTTGAGTCGCTTCAATACAAAATTGTCAAGCACGGCTGATACTCGGGCATCTTGACGCAATTTAGCCTAAATAAAGACATCTTGACGAAATTTAGCCTGAAATAAAGACACCATGACCTCGATGGCTCGGGCTTATTTCAAGATTAACAACCGGAATAAGCGTCCGCAAGTCAAAGTTAATTAAGACTACATGACTGTTCATGAACTGACCAACTTTTCGAAAAGACGGACTTCTCTCTTCAAGCTTTATTGCGTTAAGACACTTGCCATAGTAAAATCCACACAACACGGCGAGTGCAACTGCTCAAGAAATTCGAGAAACAATAGAGCCACTTACGGCCGCGACCAATTGACGCGAAATAAATGAAAATTTCAATAGAAAATGAAATTAATAACTTGTATAACGAATTTCTTCAGTAGCTGTTCCTCTAAATTTTAGGACTGATCATTTGTGAGAACTATGTAAAAACCGCAATCATCGCTAAATTATACTCAGAATAGCTGAAAGATGGAAAGAATCATTCGAAAGCATCGTTGAAACACTCTTGCCGACAAACACTATTTTTAACGAATTTAAAAACGTACGGATAGTCATTGAGAAACATAGTGAACAGATTAAATTAGGCTATGTTACTTTAAAGCTCTCTCTAGTCCCATGAAATGTGATCTAGAGAGCGAACAGAAAAAGAGACCATTTAGTGCAGACAGAGCACGGGGAATCTATCAACAAGGCGTGTTCTCACACAAGATCCCCTGTGCATAGAAACCGTAAATTAAAAACGAAGAGAAAGAAATGATAAAAAAAAGGACCGCGAAAAAGGCGTGAACATAGAAGGAAGCAAAGTGAGCACGAAAGATACTAGTCTCGAAGCCTACCTATGGTTGCGGTAACCTAATAGTGAACAAGCCCTCTTTGATTTTTTGGGTACATATCCAACAGCACAGGTTCGTAAGGGTTACAAACGACTTGTATTTGGCGTTATGTCATTTGCTACAGCAGGTAATTTTACCTTCCAAATAGGAACGTTCCCACGCAAGACATCGGTTGGCCTTGATGATTGTTCAATGCGTTGTACGAAACTACTGAAGTCTTCTTTAACGTCTCATAAATGAGGAAAAGACGTTACGTCATAAACAAGAATCAACTAAATGATATCAGTGATGTACACTGTACACCTTACGCAAAGGCGGTTTTTATGAGAGTAATAAGTATCTCGCAACTAAAGACACTTCACGTTACATGATCTTTACCACATCAGTAAGTTTCTACCCCAAATCCTTTTGAGCTTCGATGGTTGTTTCTGCATCAGAATCTGGGCTTTCGAAATATTCAGCTTTTTGGCTCCCAATTCAATTTCCCAAGAGCTATTGACCCATTACTTCTGAAAGCAAAATTAGGCTAAAAAAAAAAACTTAAGCGGTTAGACGCTTGAGTTTACCTCTCATTTCCTTGCAACAGAAACAGTTAACTTTTTACATAATTTCAAGCCTCGAATCACAGAACAAAAAAAAAATTAAAATGAAACTGCTGAGCCACAGATGCAATGAAGGTGAGATTTTTAATTTCTTTTCGGTACTCGAGTTCATTTAAAATGAGGTTACATGCTCTGGCAGAACTTACATGTAGAATAAGCATTGGGGACGAGCTTTGAAGCGAATTTTTTAACAGGATCAAAACCTGCTATTAAAAAGACTAATATGTTCAAGTTTGTATCGGTTTAATTGAAATCTAACAGGTATTAAATTCAAATTTCAGCACATAAACTCTAGCTTCATTCAGTTGAGCTTCAACCTTTCAAAGACGAAACTACTTTACAGTAAGGCTACATTTGGCTTTCTAAGCCATTCGTTGCAACCTCATGTATCCGGGGTATAAGGCTGCGTTCAACTTTGTACGGTAGACTTGGAAACAGGACGATTTCGTCCTCTACGGAGGCAAAGGGTTAATACTGGAGTTGTTCCTACGTTAAAATAGAAAGGCTACAGAGAACAGCGAGAGCTACATCTGAGAAGCTAGCGATGATACGGTATTAGATCTCACCAATGATCAGCTACTTAGAATTACAACACTGCTCTTCCTCTCACCGCCGGGCAAACATTAGTGCGAGCGAAATGTGAGCAGCAAAAAAAGCTCAACATCGTAAAACGGTAACATGAGTTTATTTCCGTGAGCCATTTATGTGCCACCACAGCAAGGACTAACATCCCCATACCGATTAATAATTTGCACAAGCAAGAAAAAAATGGCACAATTTAAAAATGAATGAAGTTTCACGTGATTATGATGTGTTTACATTACTTATGATTTACGCCCCTCAGGCCCATACAAAAACATGATCACGGACAAGGAAGGAGAATGATTCTAAATTCCATTAAGGAAACGTTAATTCAACATTCTCACCAGAAGAATGAAGTTTAATAAATTACTAGATATCTGAAGCCCAACTGGACTTTTGCCACTATATAGACAAGACAAGCAGTTTTTGCGGACCCTTTGAGTTGGAGGAAGAGCACTGTTGGAAACACGTAAGATGAGCAAGAGGCACTCACCCCTGTGGTGCCTTGCGACGAATCCTGCGACACAAACTGTGCTGCAGCGGCAGCAGCCGCAGCAGCAGTGTTGAAGCCGCTGCTGCTCCCACTGCCGTTGTCTTCGCTGCCTTGCCAGGGCATGTCCTGTCATAAAACGCGAAGGTGTCACCACGTTACATTTCATCAATTGAAGAAACTTTCAAAGACGCTTATTTACATGCACTAAACTCGACGCACTCCTAACAACTCCACGATCGAGAATCGATTGTTCAACTCTGGTTATATTCCCCGAAGTATGTGTATATATTGCATCCGCGTTACGAAAAACTTTAATTTCCTAGATTCTAGAATTGGTCGCGTTGCTCGCAGTAACAGTCATCAAATTAAATCTAAGACAAAATTAAAAGTGAAATATAGTCACTGTTATAGCAAACATTCTGAAGCAATTTTCAAATTGACGTTAATCTCTGAAATCAAAATGAAGAAGAAATCGATAACATTGAACGAAGAATCTGAACTTCAACTAAACTCGTTCCAAGATCATACGCACCTCAGACATTGCTTTATACAAAAAAAAATAATAAGCTAAGCAAGGCATGAATTAGAATGGTGCCAACGACAGCCAACATCTAGCCGAGACAAAGTACTGCTATCAAAAGCCTCGTAGAAAAAAAGAACAGGCCTATTGAACTGGTTTCACAGAATCACAAGTATTTGCCATATTTTAAATTAAATACAGATGAAAATCTAACTTAGACCATTACCATACCTCCAAGCAAATCCGCAATAAAATTAGTTTTTAGTTTTTAAAGCAATAAAATTGCGTTTTTAACGATTTGGTTACAGGTGGAGGCTTCAATTAAAAAAAGGATCGACTTCATTAAAATAATATTAGTTATCAAGTTTCTTCGCCAATCAATAATGACCTGGGAAGTACAGGCGAAAAAATTCTTAAGCAAACCTAAAGTCTGTTAACATGAGGAAATAAATGATGGCAACACTCACACTCTGAAAGGATGGTCCACCAAAAGAAGAGTGCTGATATCCAGCAGTGGCTTGTTGCAGGAACTCTGGCAAGTCGCTGTTGAGGTCACCACCATCTTGATCATTTTCTTCCTTAAAATCTTCGCCGCTCAGTCCGTAGGAGTCCGATAATTCTTCGCCAATATCACCAGTGTTGCCATCGAGGTTGCTCTCGTCATCGGGAGGCCTCTCAGCCTCTTCGCTCATTTCAACTTTTATACAAGGAGCAGGATCAACAAAACTATCATTGCTATTACTATTCTTAGGAGCATCAGGTTCTTCTACATTATTTCGCGTATTCACATTAGTGGAGTTTATCTTAGACGAGTTATAAGTACCACTGGCGGGGCTCTTTGGTCTCGAGGAACTAAGGACAGGGGAAGAAGACAATCTATTTTCAGCACGAGATGGTCTAACGTCATCTCTTCCATCATCTACAGCGTCGCTCCTTCTTTTCCTTTTAGCAGGAGGACTGCTCGTAGATTCGCTCCTCTTCGACTGAGAATCGGGTTTCGATTTTTTGGGCGGAGGTTCATCGTCAGCAACAGCCAGGCCCTTGACGCGCAGGCACTCAGCGGCTTTGATCAAAGTTGAAAGATCGCTCTGCCGCACGTTGACCTCGCCCAAGTACATGTAATCAAGCAATGCTTCCAGGTCGTCACTCTTGATGTCTTTGAGCACAATGACAGGATTTTTACAAGATGTTCTGTCTAGCATGGAGCTGAAGTAGTCGCTGCAAGTCGACAGCACCAACTTGTGGACGCTGTACAACTTGCCGTCGCACGCCAAGGTCGCATCTGTGTACAGTTGCTGAAAAGAACGAAAATACAACTCACAAATGCATACTTTGGAAATAAAAGTCTCGTTAGTACATATTTCACTTCAAATCAGAAATCACAATGAGAATATTCGAAGTAATATTGATGGCGCACACTTGACATGAGCCGCCGAACCTTAGTTTGACCATTACCACATCTCCAAGTGAGGTTCTCAAGGATCCCCTCATAAGTATGCCAGGTCCTCATCACGTATTTAGAAGAACCAGTCTATACAATTTACCCCTCCAAAAGTTAATAGAACATAAAATCTCTAAAGCCACTGTATATTTCATCCAAGGTAAAATTAAATTTTTCTTCAGAACTCGAGCTTTCCGCCGTAAGATAAGAGCTACTGCGCACTTGGACTATAATGACTTTTAAAAGCATGGTAATTCTCAAGTTGCCCAACCTTTATCAACTTTCGCTAGGAAACTTAATATTCAAAACTATCAGCACAATCGGTGACCCAAATCTCCATGAAAAAATTCCTGCCCAATTTCATCCCCAAGATCACTTCACTAGAAATTGTAATAAATTAGTACTTCCTTATTAATCACGCACTTAATCCCACTATTGCATTCTCTTTGCAGGCACTAAATTTTGGA
>VOMN01061920.1:0-53971 GCA_014899125.1 Orchestia grillus
GTAAATTGAATGCCTTCATTTCTATTTAGGTTGCCCTAGAAGCCTTGTAGTTTATTCTGGCCCACATGTGGTTTATATCCAGATCCTGGCTCTTCGTCATTTATCATTTGATTGTAAGCCCGTATCTGAAGTAAATTACTTGTGGTAAATAAATGTTTCTGAAATATTTTTAAATGCTCTAGTGAGTGTACATGTTCTAAATAGTATATAAGTCCTAGTGAGTGTATATGTTCTAAATAGTATATATGACCTAGTGAGCGTACCTGTTCTAGTGAGTGTACATGTTTTAGTGTTAGATTTTGACTTGTAAGTGATGAATTTTTTACAATAGTCTCAATATGCATTATCTGAAAGCAAATAGAACTTTCTTGTACAAAATGATATCAATATGAGCTTGTTAGAGAAAGCACCTTCGCTACTGTTCCCATGCTCATTTACGCGTACGAGGCAACCGCTTGCTCTGTAATAATGCATTCAGTGCGTTGGAATACGCGTCTTCCTTAGACGCACGTAACGCAATTTGGAGTCAGCAACATGCACAGTTTGGCGAGACCATTTTGGCAGGCGTTAAAACGTAATAATTTTAAGAATCCTGAGTAAATTTGTCGAATTAGGCAGAGACTCAGTGTGGAAGAACTGGTTTAAGTTCGTTCCGTTTTAACGGCTGAGTTGGTCCAGTTTTTCGAGGTTGAGAATTGATGCGACCATTTCTTCACGTGAACGCCCCACATGTGGCTGTACTATTCTGTAGATATTTATTTGTGTCACACAGACGGCGCTCAACCAAGTTATTTTAAATATTTTGGGACGGATTTTACAGGCATGCGAGATACGTTTTCTAGTGTGCGAAGTTAACGACGATGTCATCTGGATTATCAAATCAATAAGCACACATTTTGCGCACATTTTTCATTTCTACTCAGAAATAAAGATTTTTATGACCTTCATGAAGTTATGGAGAGAGCTGTAGTACACGACCCCTTTCTTCTTCGATTGACACATTTTTCTGGGAGAGCATTGCACTCGCATTTCATCTGCCAAATATGCTGGAATGCTTGCCTGCAGCGCAGCTAGATCACATCTCCTAAAATGACCCCAGCGTCCAGTCCGTGCAGAGCTCTGCCACTTCCAGCCTACGAGCGGCTCCCTTAGCCCATTGAGGCCCTACATTACGAGCTCCAGAGTGCCACCAAAAATGATGTAGTACTTTACTCGTGCGAGCCTACGGGGCTGTAGTAACCTGAAAACTGTAGTCTACTCAGGGTGCTAGGGGAAAATGAGGTTCAAAGTTTCACTCCTCTTGGATAGTGGCAAACTTAATAATTGGCTTCTATGAAACTTTTAGAGAATTTTTTTTAAATATTAGCTATGTGATGTTTGAAAGAAGGAAATTTGAAAACAAAATTGCTCGCAAATTATTCATTCACACATTTGCTTCACCGAAATTGTTCTAAGTTTACACCAAGATGGTGGAATCACTTGTGATTTCTTCGACTTATAAAGGGCTGCCGGATATTGTGGAAAAAGCCTGCGCATGGCAGAAATATCGCCAGAAGCCGCTGCAATTCCTGCCACGAGATTTTCAATTCCACAAGTGTTGAACACACAAGGCATCTCATGTGTCCCCATAATCAGTGAGCATCGATGCACTGGGTGGAAACTTTAAACAATTTCTAGAGCCCTCGCACCCCTTCTGGAAAATTACCGTCTAACATTATTTATTTTCAACTATATAAAAAATACGTATGACAAAATTCCCCTATTTAGTAACAAAACCTAAGCCTTGGCTTGGGTCTCAGCGTCAAGTTGTACTGTTCAGAACAACAAAGTAAAGCAAGTCAGTTGTTTCGATTCATTGCGAGCTGTTGAGACGCGCTATACAGCTCTTAAATTCTGAGAAACCTTCCAGTCTAACGCTATGTTCCATCTGCGCATTTTCGGAGTAGGAATGTAACTGATTTATGGTGGTGAAGCTTTTGTCCTTGGAGCTGTAGAGAATTTCCCCCAAGGCGTTATTTAAGGTGCATGAGCGTGCACCACAAACACAGGTAGAGCGTGCGCTGGTCTGTGCACTGCCGCGAGGTGCGAGGGGCGCACACTTCCAGGGGTCCTATGCACGGTCTTATTATTTTACGCTCACTCAGAACTGTAAATTAATGATGGCAGTTCCTCAAGTATCATGGGTTAGCCGTTAGAAAGCCACAGTGAACAAGGTTTTAATTATTCTTCCGTAATTGTACAAAAGTTGTAACACATTGATGAGTGGAATTCATATACTATCGCGTGTTATGACTTCTAAATTTTAACTTCAGAATTGTCGCAGTACGAGTCTAATTTTCAACTGAGAACTTTAGCAAAAGAGCAAGGGGATAAACTTCATTGGTCAGTGTCAACCTAGGAAAATAAAACTATCGGAACGGTCAATGAAAATTTTACCTGGAGAAATGTTCCCCACTTGGAAACATCGCACCGTCATGAAACATGTATTATGAAAACAGTAATAATGAAAAAGATAACAACTTCAAAAACAAGCGATAAATTCACATAGGTACACTATGGTTTCAAAATTGCTGTACAACAGTGTGTTCATAACACTAGATGAACATTATTGGTTCCGTACTCAAACTCTCCTTGGCCTGATCAGCTTCTAAACGTCTCACTCTCGATGGAACAAGATCCTGTTTAAACAATTTTCTTGAGTTCCTTAACACAAACTCCTAATCTTCTTCTATAGATTAGAGACCTGTTGTTCTTCTATTTACATAAATCGTCAACTTTCTCAAAAGATTTCCTAGCAAATGCCGCGGTAGACCGGTTTGCTGCACAAAAAGCGATGCGACTTTATTCCTTATAGCCGCTCTATTCCTTATTCTCCCAAGTGTTGCTCAGACGCAGATTAGTTTGCACCGTTTTATCATCTGGCAGACTAACGCAGATAATTTACTAACATTTTGATGCATTTTGGGGAATTTGTTGCTTGTTCAGATGAATGCAATTAAGTTTTTTAACATGACGGTCTACACAAGTAATGATAAGCTACTTCTAGTTATAACATGCCATCGACGTGTGACGATATTTGTCACGGCGAGCTCTAGTATGTAAGCAAAATTTGGTTCATCGCAAAATTTCTTGATGAGATTCACGTCAAAAAAGTCAAATTTGCTACATCGAATCAAAGAATTGTGAAGATAAAAATGGTTTTCACTTGTATGGACAACGTTTGGCAACACACCATAGTGCTTTTCAATATAAAAATATATATTCCACACCCTGTTCCTTGCAAGTCTGTACCATCGCAATTAAGTCACGATTTGTTAGTGACAAAAACATTTCTTTCCAATTAAGAGGGCTATGAAATGTTGTTAAGTCGTTGCCGGATACCTCCACGATTGACCGCAGTTCCGAGTGACTTATATGAGGTATTCTCCTCTGAGAATCGCTGCAATTCTACATAGTTGCTCGCCCATTTTTGCCATTTTCCTTTCACGATTACGAACTGCACACAACTTAATGGCTCGTTAAATAGTTGAGAAATCTTTCTCATTCCGTTGCTTGCGTTCTAACGACGTGATTTTTATTTCGATTATTAAATAAAATTCTTTTACAGCAGACGTGTTGATAATCTGAGAAGATTACCAGCGAAAGCTCGCCGACTCTCCGCTGGGGGCAACATTTTTGGAGCCTGCTGTGCCGTAGCCCCTTGTGACGCCGCAGAATTTTCGATTCCCGAACCATAAAATTGAAATAATTTGTTTTTCTTGTCACGGAAACTTCTAACTTGAATTTTTAATTTAAGCTCACAATCTTAGGAAAAAGTTAGCTCAATAGACATATCATTTGTGGCCATAATTATGAAAACCAACGCTAGTTAAACTACCGAGGCGACTTGAAGACAAAATCTCCATTGAACTCTCCTCAAAATGCTCTTATTTCCTCCCGCTAAAAAAGTCTGATAAAATTCGTTATATCGTACGAGTGAAGTTCTAGCTATACTCATAAATGACATTACTACTGCAAGTAATTGCAAACTTGACTTGGGTTGAGACACCACTAGGACTCGTGCATGCCATCGTGAAGCTCTTCTCTGCCTAACACTGCCTGAAGGGGGTCACTGAGGACCAAGTCACCATCTCCCCCCGCTCTCCAGCAGCCGCCCCCGGCAGCAGGCTCCCAACCCTCACGGAGGTGGCGCTGCAGGTGGCGCTGGTGGTCCGTCGTCTGCGCCGTCGCGTACCGTCTGACCTGGAGACGGACATGTTGCGCCTGCAACGTACGAACGGAGTTCTGTTCTTCACCATGCGCGGTAACCCTATAGTTTACATTCCTCATTGTACTTGATGCCTCAGCAGTTTACATTCCTCATTGTACTTGAGTGGCTCAGCAGTTTATATGGCACAGTTTGCTCTGCCTGAGAACAACTGCCCAGCTCGCCTCAAGACGTAGGGCTGTGAGCAGGTCCCGTCGTCCCGTACTCAGTCGAATATTCCTGTGAGATTTCCTCATTCATTGCATGACAGCCTTCGCGGCCTGAACAGCTTCAGGGCCGTGTTAGATGTCAATTTCATACAATCAACGCGGCTACAGCTAACCTGTTGGTGCTCGTGCGATGACGATGGCTGCAGGCGCGTTGATCATCAGATCGATAGGCCAAGTCTGGAAAAGATTTGGTTGCCCAAAAGCACATCGATCCCATCACAGCTACCCAAGAGTGAACGCAGGCTTCTCAAGTACCTCAGATTTTTTGAAATCCTCGGTTGTGAAATGAGATTCGCTGCGGGGTTTACTTGCCAAGACGGACGGGTGCACGCAGACCTACTTCAGTAACCTTTACTTCGGCACACCTGCTTCATTCCTAGCTCGCAATTGGGGGAAAAATAACACCGGAAAAGTGTTAATTACCATGAAATGTCAGCCAGTTTGAGATATTCTCGCCACCAAACTACACGGCTGACTGCGATGTAACGTAACAGCGTCAGGGCACGCTCTCTGAGCGTTAAAAAACATTTCATTGCGGATAATTGAATTCAGCGATAGAAAGTCGCGAAGATATACGCCACAAAGTATGAACTCGACAGTAAACGAAATATCTAACATGTAAATTTTCCTCGTTTGATGCTCAATGTAATGAGTCAAAATAATTCATAATCATGGCGTGAATTGTAGAATAAATGTCATCATATTTATCAAACAATTCACTGTATGATTCCAATAGAAATACATACGATAACATAAGGATATCACATACACAATATCCAATCTTCATTCATGGTTTCTCGCCCCATCTTCGTCGAAGTCCTTGGTTCCGCTCATCCTTCCTTCTTCAAACTTACCTCGAGGATGATCATAGCATCATGTTTCCCTCACTTCCTTCTATCCCCTGACGCGTACTCACTCCACACGTTCAACAGCACGCCCATAACATCACGAATCAACCCCATGTTTCACAGTAAGAACAGGCTTTCTCGGCAAGCCAGCTCGTCAAAATTTACGCCAACATATTTCACATCATTCTGGCCGATGAACTTTATCAGGATATGTACCACATGGGGAATATATCCTGATCCCGGTTCCTCGTCATTCCTCATTTGATTGTAAACCTGTATATGATGTAAATTACTTGTGGTAAATCAATGTTTACAAATATTAACAAATGTTTACAAATCTTCATCTCTTACCACCACAAAATAAGGCTCTGAAATTCGCTGTCTTCATCCAAAAGTTTCCCGGAAAGCTAGTTGTTAGAATAAAGGATTTTGTTTCCTCATCCTCCTCCGACGTCCGTCATGACTGCATGCATACGTGATACGTACGTATGATCTCAGTTCTTACTAAGTCTTAACATTAAGGAACTGTTATACATATGTATGATTCTTCAAAAGAATGTAGCCGTTGCTTGTACATTATTCTCTGAAATCACTGATAACAGTGATCATTTCTCGGGATCACACCGTACGCCGTGTGATCATTTCTCGTGAGAACCGCCCTCGCCCGATCTCCTCCTGGAGTTCGCTGGATGATAATAATCATTTAATACTCGATCTTGAACGGACGGTTCCTTGCTCGGGCGGCGGGACGGTTGGAGCTGAGAACCGCTGTCAAACAATCACAATTATCACTCACGAGTTTAGCATAACATATTCACTATAGAGCTCTCGAGACCGTAATTTGCGCGTCTGATAGATGCCATACTAAACAGAACTGTGAACGGTGGAAGGACAATTTCATACGAGGCAGCGATGATTACCTGAGCGAACTCATTGCAGCCAGATACAAGGACCACTTTCTGGCGGTGAGCGGGATTTATTCACGAAGGAGAATTGCTGCAGGAAAATTATTGAGTTCCCTCATCAAAAACTTTACGGACCTTCACGACTGTTCCGTGCGCCTACCCTCATCCCAGCAGACATCTTTGGAACCTCGGATTGCAACTTCACGAGGCTGCAGAGTACCTTTTTGCAATGAGTGCCTTAAATGTATGAAAAGCAAGCAACTATTTTTTCAGATACTTTGTTGAAATCTTGAAAGTAAATTATTTGAGCAAGTCGACTAATTTTCATTTGATGGGTAATTTCGCAATAAACGATTCTTCTTTTTTTTTCTTTCCAACGATACCCCGAGCGCTATAAAACTCTTGCTTGTCTGACCCAATCGCACATTTTGACCTCATCTTCGAGTTGGAGAATTGGAGTCCCGCTGAGGCATTTTACTGAACATTACATGCCTGCACCACCACGAGGCAGACTATAATAGATGTTTTTCAAGTGATACACCTACGCGTGACACGAGAACGATGGCCCCAGCATTGCACGTAGCTTACAAAGCAGTTGTCCGCCTATCTATGCTTGTTTTTGTTGTTTGTTCGCCCGCGCAGCGTTCCGGCGAGCGAGTACATCCTGCTAGCATTCATTCTTAAAAGGGCATGAACGCACTAGCTGATGATGGAGCTTTTCCTGCGGACGGCTGTAGAGCTTCATAATTTATTCGAACTGTTTCATTAAGCAGACCTCGGCTGGAAGTCTCTTTATCGACTCGCATTAAAGTTTAACCTGATCACGCATGTATCTGTTTAGCCTCTTTGTCTTCCTCAAATGACAGAAGTTACGAGTATTGAGTATGTATGTACACATCGGCTGAAACATGCTTTAATTACACTATCTACTGATGAGCTTAAGTCCACATATAGTAATTAGTTGTTAAACGCACCAAAGTGCTCCTGGTTAACTGTATCAAGAACCCAATCAAGACCCCAGTATTCAGACTGACCATCGTTTCCTGACAGCGAGTTCTATTCCGTCGCGTCTTCAGAATGATTTATTTTTAAATGCCAAGCAAGGGACACAAAGCGTTTCGGTTATAATGAAAGTAAGAATTAATAATAAGAAAAAGTGATTAGCGCTTCCACTCATAGAAAATGACAACTGTACTGATCGGAGGGATATATTTCAGTTGGTAATGTATTGAAGTGTAAAACATGTTCCCTTCCAAGAAAATGAACAGTTATTCACAGCGACATCCATGGCATAGATGTACAGTAAAATTTTTCCACAGCGATTCTTTTTAGTCCAATCCATCGACTCATAAAGACCCGGCAGTCCAACTAAATTTGCTGAAGCGTGTGGCCATCATCAAACATTACCCAACGTAGCAATGAGCATCAAATCTCCAGTGACAGCCGTCCGCAACGAACACGCAACGTTCGTTACACTGCCGAGCCTCACTTCGATCATCAGTAAATTGACGAGGCTCTGCAGTGCAGAGTCCATCTGGAGATCTCAAGTGAACATCCCCAGCTGGGGCTCCATGGCGCACTGGCACCGTGCTACGCTGGTAAGGGTTCGAATCCAGGCTGGGACCGGAGGATTTTCACGGAACCACGGGGTGCTTCCTTTGGAAAAGGAAGCTTATGCGCCACATGCCTCACACCCCTCATGCGTCAGTAGTAGTAAGGCATTGAAAGCCCAATGATTCACTGTATGCCAACTGTGTTGGAAAGAATAACGTCTTCGACGGTGCTGATCAAACGTGCCCACGTCGCCATAGCCGTCCATCACGCAAGGCAGGCCGTGGCGACGCGAGTCAAGCTCAGGTCTCCAGGTCGAGCTGCCTCGACTGTTCACACAGACGCCCCATGCAATGCCTTCAGCGAAGCCTTTAATGATTGAATTAAAACAGCAGCAGCTAGCATGCAAAGATAATGCAGCGTACTCTGAGTGATTAGAGATAGGATAACTCCTCATTCATTCATTGTTTGATTAGCCATGCATAGGCTGTTATCAAAGTAGCGTCATATATGTATATCAGGAAATTCTATTACTGAATCGGTGATGGTGGCTGCCTGCATCGGCAATTTTTAATGGCCTTGGCAGTGCTGCCTACTCCATCCAGAACTGATTATTTTCGGAGATTGTTGTGTAGACCCAACTAGAGTGTCGGTAGCGGTCATAAATGCGATATCGGTACATCACTCGGGATGAATAATACCGTTCATGACACTAATTCAATCTTGTTAGTTTTGGTTTCAATAGTTTCAATCAACAGTGAATTTAATGCGTTTCAAAGAAAAAGATCTAGCAATTCAAAGTGCATGCCTTACAGCAGTTTTCCTACGAGCACTTTAACATATTAAAACATTATTCATAAACAAAAAATACAAAACATACCTACCCAACATTACAAAGCAGCTAAATGAAAGCATCTTAAACCACTGTAACCATAAATACAGCCTTTATCTTCTCACACCGTGAAATTTTTAAATTTTCAGTCATTTGAAATTTTACACATTATTAAACTGGCCCTGACATACTAGCTTCACTAGCTCAAAAGTGTTGACATATAACGCTTTCACACTTTATGGTTCAACTTTCCAATTCAAATGTCTGCGAGGAGTCTGTTAACCAATAACCCTCTTGCAACGCTATGTTTGTGTCATGACCCCCACCGCCCCAACGCTATGTTTGTGTCATGACCCCCACCGCCCCAACGCCTCTGCAACGTCACCTTTGTTTTCAGAAGTCTTAAGGTCCGTGTCTCTTAAACAGTACTTCAAGCTGAGTCCATCTTACCGAGTACTTCAATGCCTGGTACCACAAATTGAGAACCTCATTCGATAACGAACGTATATACATATACCTACTCAAGCCAGACAACTCTTTGTTTCCCACAACTCTCAACTTAGGAGGCCACAGCTGTGTTCGTTTACTCTGCATCCCCATCAAAGAAAGCGAAGTGCGGGGCGGCCTCCCCAGCAGGCGTCCCCTCAATCCCCACTCCCACCGCACGTGGACTTCGTGAGGCGGAGTTTTTGAGAGCACTTCCGAGTCTTGCGCCAGACTCGAGCTTGTCATCTGCCACCGATTTTCCATCACTTACCTCCATTTCGAATGCATAATTTTGCTAGGAAATTAAAATACCAATAGTTTGAATTTTGGCTTATACTGATTCCTCAAGCCTTCGTATACTTATTTATTTCTTATTCTTCACTTGTCATTTGTTGTTACCTTCCATCCTTTTGGGATGGAATTTAATAAAACTACTTTGTCCTCTTATGCCATGGCCATAATTGAATAAAACCAAAGATTTATTTCTTTGGCGAATCTGGACCTCACAATGTACTTGTCTTGGGACAAGATTAACAAAACTTATTCTCTTCAAAGGTGCAAAAGAAAGTTTTTACTTCATCTGAAAGCTATAGAGAATCATGCTACGTTGCTTTTGTTACACTAGCAGCAATCTTTTTTCAAAATATCTGCATTGCTCAGCGCTCGCCATTTCACAGCAGAATTTCACTACCACACTGCTAGACACTCGCGAAATCACTCTTGAATTCGTTCCTCTCAAAGAGTTATTGCTCAATGTCTGGAGACGCACCTGCGCTCTCCAGGCTAGTTGCCACTCTTTTATTCAATCCCACCTGAAATTACAAAATGATCATTGTCGAAAATAGCAACTTAGTTTTCGTTGCATGACAATGAAATAGTCTATTTTGCATCACCCTAGAGAGAAACAGCTGTGACAAATGCAAGCCCAGCATGTAGAGTTTACTTTATCAAATTCAAGTGAGTCATTACTTTCGCTGGTGGTTGCGAACTCGATTAGGGTATGATACATGTTGAACATCAATTCGTTAAACAATCTATAGTCGGAGCTGTGAACAAAGATATGTAGATCTCCTCGCATAAATTAAGAATCATTCTGAGAAATCAGTAAATCTAAACACGTTGATCAAGGCTTGCGTATGGTTTCGATTTGAGTGTAGAAAGCACTACAGATTGAATCGATCGAGTCCATCTCTCGGCGTGACTCAGGTGTTGGTGAGAGCATTCAGTCAGCTGAGGTGTGCAGTAAGCCTCTATAAATCTCTCCAGCGCTGCTCCATCTGCCTCAACACCACCCTAAAGCCCCCGGTGATCTTCCTTTGGGACAGTCTTACGCCACGTACCGTGTGCCGAGTACCTCTTAACCAGTACTCCAAGCCGGGTACCTCTTAACCAGTACTCCAAGCCGGGTACCTCTTAACCAGTTCTTCAAGCCGGGTACCTCTTAACCAGTTCTTCACGGCGGGTACCTCTTAGCCAGCTCTTCCGGCCTGGTACCACTTAGCGAGCTCTTCAGGCCTGGTACCACATACTGAGTACCTGATGGCAGGTACTTGAGATCGAGTGCTTCACGCTATGTACCCCATTTCAAATGACTGAAGTACAGGGGGACCTCACCCCGAGTACCTTGTGTTGTAGATCTCATATATATGTACCGAATACTTTAACCAGGTGCCTCATACCAGGGACCTGGTACCGGGTATCTCAAGCTACTTACAGAGCCCGTGAAACTTAACTCATTCCGATACTTCATGCCGAGAGCTTCATGCCAAATTCTTCTCTCTGCGTTTTCCAGGAAGGTAGAAATTTATTCAAAGACTAACTGATGGAGCACGTTTGTTAATTGGTTTCGCATTAAATTACACGTGTGGGGGACTCCTTCCATTAAAGAGTTTCGTGTATTCAACAAATCCTTGTATTTGTCATGACTCTATTATGTAGAACTCAGGGTTATTCCTCACAATGTGATCTTTAATTCATACTAGTCGGAGATACAGGCGTTAACACCGGGAATGCTGTATAGATACTAGCGCATAATCATTGAAAAAAAGGGCTTAGCAGAAAACCTTTAGTAAGGAACCGGAACACGGTTTCTAGCCCTGCAGGTTTTCTACAACCTAGTTATGTTTCACTCAAATTGTGGGTTCTCGGTTAGCAAATAGGTACACTCATTGAGCAGCTCTCAAAGGAGACGACTGGCACACTCACACAGGGCTGTTAAATGAGACCCCAGGCGTACTCAAACAAAGTTCTCAAATGAGATCACTGACACAAACAACGCACGCTGCACTAAGGAGCGTGGTCGACTGACCCTCATTTATTTTTGCGATTGCTGCTGAACGCTGGGGAAAATGAAAGAAATTTCAGCTTCAAAGAGGCCTGAGAGAATGAGCATTACAGTGGCACAGTTTTATATTGGTACTACATCTAATAAGTGCCTATGCATGTAACCTTCTTCGCTCTCAAAGCGCCGGACTGATGCCGATAGGGGGCAAAAATCAATGACAAATTCTCCCTAAAAAAGCCACCAAGTCGAAGCGGCTGTAAACATCAAAGTCGTAATGATTCCAGGACACAAAGTTCATGTCGTCAGCCCCGGTACGCCTCGCTGGTAGATGTTGCTGAGAAAGCTCTCTTTGAAATGGAAATATGAACTGGCTCCCTCAATGCTCGAAAATCACGTTTAGATGTCATACTTCTAATTTGTACTCGTCCATAGACTCCTAATATATATCATTGTGATGCAGACTTTTACATCCTTCATAGATAGAATATCTTAAATTTTTTGTATTCATCCGAGCTAATCCCAAATTCGAAGAAACGCAACGAACATGTAAAATTGGAGATACTTCTGATAGAATTCTATCATGCACACACCAACTCGAAAATAACTTATGATTGTTAAATAACTCACTGTCACTAATTAGAAGACGCGAGTGTATATCGAGATTCTTTTACAGCGTCACTACGAAGGACAAATGTAATGAATACGGATTCTCACCTGTTCAACACTAATTCCAAACCTTGGTAGCCGCTGCTCTTAATTGTCTAGAAGAATCTCGAGTTATGGTATCTCTGGCACCAATTCATTTGAATAAATTGGAGCAATTGAATCTGCATCAAATGACCATTATATATGTATAGCAAGCCGAGGTATGGATTGGACGTCATACTATTGATGTGTCGTATCATACAGTTTTGTTCTTGGTGCGGGCACATCATACTGCTTGCTGTTGGTGTGGGCACATCATACTGTTTGCTGTTGGTGTGGATTGGTGTGGGCACATCATACTGTTTTGCTGTTGGTGTGGGTGCTACAGGTGTTTGCGACCTTGTTTAGGCTAGAGAATATGGAGCCCGGTGAGGATAGTTACTTAGGTAGTCACACTTTTATAGGAGTGTTGGAGATGATCAAGCTGCTAATATGATAGTTGATTTTGTTAACACGTTTAAGATGGAAATATGGATGGCGATGTAAGGAGTCACTCGATCAAGTGTGGGGAGTGGGCTCTTAGATAAGCAAGGGACCTGCTGATACAATTGATTGTCTTGTGAATATTGCTCCAAGTAAGCTGGTTGAACTAAGAACAAGTAAAAAGTCCAAGATCAATAATATGGGAACATTTTGTACATCTCTGAGGGTAAGTGCCTGTAATGCAATGATCGGTACTACAGGGCACTCCAGCCTCTGCCCACTGCTGCCGAGAACCCAGAGACTCTCGACTCATAAAAATTCAATATCAATATTTACCCATGGGTCTAAAGCGATTTATTTGCACAAGGGCCTGAGCCGTTTTGCACAAGGGTCTAAAGTAATTTATTCGCACAAGGGTCTGTCGGAAGCGATTTTCAAGCATTTGTGCTGCTCAGCCGCCCTTGTTCAGAGGTCTGTACAGTTTCAAGGTTTGCGAATGCACGCGAATTATTGCGATTTCTCTTACCTCCGCCAACGCAAGCAGCACCAGAAATTTGATTGTTTTTCCTTTTTTTCATTATCCACTGTGCTACATGTGTAAATGGAGTTACACCTTTTTGAATAATAAAAGAAAAATTAACTGGTAAGGAAAAAAATAACATGTCTATCTATCTACTGTTCTGTGTTTTTTCGAGCTTCTTTTTTCTAAACTCTGAGAGTCACAAGCATTAATTTCACGAAGTATATTTTCTCTCTACGCACTACAATTGTGCTTCCATCCATGCGTGAAACGAGTTTTCTGGCGTTGGTTGCTGTTGTCTCCGCTATTTCCTGTGGTACTCTATGTATGCTGTCATAATTTTCTTAATAGCATTATAGGCTTCTCTAATGTAACAACACTGAACACCGTATAACAGAGCAATTCAGCATTGTATTTGAATATAGCGTCACTAGTTGGATTATTGGATTACGTCACTAGTTGGGTTGCTTTGACCATTGTATTTGAATATAACGTCACTAGTGGGATTGCTTTGACACTGCCGCTGTACAGCGTTTCAACGCAGCGACTCCCCCCCTCTCCCCCCGGCGTGGCCTAGAAAGAAGCCGTTGAGCTCTCCCCTGTACTTCATTTTCTGTCCCTGATTTTCGCCAGTCGGGCCTCCATCGGGTGCCCCCACCGTGTCCCATGCAGCCTAACAGGAATGGAACTCAAGGGACCAGCAAACGTCTGTTGCACCGAGGTGCCTGTGGAGAGCTTCACTGCAGCTCTGTTGTGATGAACTCTTATCATTGGACCACAGCGCGGCAGTCTTGGTGTTATTGCTCCGGTCAGAGCTCGAATCGTTATGTGTTATTGTGTGTGATGTGCTGCAAAACACGGGATAACTCTGAGTTATCTGTGAGTAAATTCATTCCGTATTCAGGGTGCACCTTTAACCACAGTGGCATTCATGGGCTGAAAGACACGCATTCTTGACAGTTGCAGTTGTCAAGAAGACTACTGACAAACTAAGGAAATTTCGAGCGGAAACCAGCATTAGCTAGAGGGTCAACCATATAACAATGAAAATTTTTGATAAGAATTTGTTCTTGGAACTTGTCTGCTACTGAACAATGCAAAAACATATGAGCTTTTTATGAAAAATGGCTGTTTGTTGGTTTACCAGGTTCACTCTAAGCATTTGAGAGAAAGTTGTAGTTGCTACTAAAACTGCTACTCAACTATTACCTAAATCAACATTACTAAGAATAAAAAATCCATAGCGAAACTCGCTTTCCTTAACCACTCTGAATTGTTAAGAAAGTACTAGACATTAAATCAAATTCTGAACTTCGCTGGCGTAATTCACACGAGCACATCTCAGTCAGCCGACACCATTTCACGTAGGCGTGAGCACGAGTTGGACCGAGTTCAGTTTAGGGCGGAGGAGAACTTGCGCAGATAATTCGGGGAAATTTCTACCAGCACTTGCATGAAGAGTTTAATAAACCGAAAAGAGCGTCATATTTTCAAAGTCATCACGTGTAATGGGACGCTTCCTGTGGGATCGGTGGCTGAGCATCCATAAAGCCTCCTGTTCAGGAGCGGCGAGGCTTGGAGCGAGTCTCATGCTTATGGTTAATAAGTCTTAAGTCTTTTAATGACAGCCGTAGCTTGCAGCTGGTCAATATTCTCGTCTCACCAGTCGTAAACTCTGTCTAGCCTTCAATAATGAAAGCGGTTGTTGAACACAAACTTTGAACGGTTCCAGCGCCGCTTGCAGTAATTGCTCAGTCTCCTACATATATCGCTGCACATTTTGCAGACTGTTTCATAGATTAATGGCAACAAAGAAACCATGGAGCAGTGATTAAGTATTAAATTTTGTTGATGGCTCCATGGACCTCCTCCCTCCGCCCCACACGTCCATGATGGAGAACTCTTTAAAAGCTTCAAGGGTTTTACGTCCGATTGATTTACGGGATCTTTTAATTTGTACATCTAATGTTGCCGCCATGAAACAAAGTTTTCTGTCATAACTGACAGCTTTTAAGAAAAGCACCATAGTAGTACTGCAATAACTTTTAATTCAAGAAAAATACTTACATTGCACTTTTCACATTTCCATCTTCATTGTGAATGCAGCAATGAATAATTCAAACAAGATATTCCAGGGCACGGATTCCTGATTTTTTTAGTGCATAAAGCCGACACCGTTCGTACGATAATGTTTCGTGGATATTGCAGGCGGGCTGGGGACATTACCTATGAGGACTGGGGCACCAGCACGTGTGGGCATTTGTGGGACTGCAGTCCTCACGACAGCAGTCCTCATGACAGCAGTCCTCACGACAGCAGTCCTCACGACAGCAGTCCTCAAGCTGCCGTGGCGTCAGCGCAATCTGCTCTGAGCCGAGCTGGTGAGTCCAACCTCAATGATTTTCCCTATTTAATATGGCTGTATTTCCTACTACCCTATTTTACCTATTTACTAAGTCACACCGCATTGGTTTTCCCCATTTGCTTCGTTGGCAGCGACGACGGACGTGGTTGGGGTTGCTGGGCCGGCCACTTAGTCTTTTTTACTTACAGGCTCTGGGCGCTGTAAGGTACAATTTGTCAGCTTCAAACGTAAATATGATCACTAAAAAGGATATTTTTTATAGACGTGTACCATGTACGTACATATCTCATTGTTTAAAAGTAATATTGCACACACATAGCGCACATGGTTGGTCATAACCATGGGTAGTGGTATTATTGATCTGAAATTTTCCGAAACATAACTTAAGGAACTATATTAGTGATAAAAAGATTTCATACTACCATTCGTATAATTCTCGCTCTCGTGTGTACTATTTCCTTGTTAATGTAATTTAAAACCATTCTGTGATTCAAACCCCTGTTGTTGATCAAAGTTAATGTTCAGTTCTTCCAGAAACTTGGGACGTGAACAGTGAGGGGTGATTCAAGAGCTTTGGTCTCGATAAAATCCTCGTGTTTTCAGTATTGTTGTATTAAAAACCCATGAAATGAGCCGGATATTTCTGAAGAAGCTTTGCTTAAGACAGTGATGGTAATGGAGAGTAAAAATATTCATTTAAGTGAAAATAAACGTAAAATTCTTAACAACGGTTTCAACGCGCGACGTATGCGTCACTTTTATCCAAATGTTCATTGAACGAGTCTGAACAAATCAACACGTACGAGTACAGCAGTATATATATACAGTCACTGTGCTTGATCAGCATTCTCACATGGGGCTTTACTTAAAAAATCAAGTAACCAAACAACGGAAACAGATGCAGTGAACTCTGTGTTAATAGTGATGAGGAGTATACATCTCAAAAACACACAATATCAAGTTATCCTGACGTAATGTGGTGTTCAGAATACTTTCTTCGATTTTACAAGAAAAATGTTGCAGTCATCGTGAGAATTTTCATTTATGAAGTTAATCAACATTTCTTGGGAATAATTTCAGAAAGAGCCTCAATTCATTTTCCATGCAGTTTCGAAGGAGACTCCGCTGCGCCTCGTCATACTGGCACCAGCATCAGCCTGGGTGCCACCAGCCTGGCCGCCTCTGCAAGCACCATTGGGGACCATGGACGCCTCCGAATATTTGTTCATCTAATTATGCGTCGGTGGGTCCTCGGTTCACACAATTTATTTCTTCGCAGAAATATTTTCGAAAAACTTATCCCAAAAATCCGCAACCATCACAAGAACCAACAGCAAATTCCAGGCCTGGAAGTCCACAGCGTGCATACAAACAATTTTCCTGCCTCCGTTTTTTAGGTTCAGAAATGTGAGCCCGAGCCCAGTGCCGCAAAAAAGTAAGTTCCATGTGAACATTCTGTCATCAATTCGTAAATTACACCCTGGTTTAAAATGAAGCTCCTGGTCAACCTTATAAGAAGAACAAAAAATGATGATGCAACAAATCTGCATTAACTTCGTGAAACCTGTACGAGAACAATCAGCCAAGTTAACCGCTGAGTGCATTGACTCATACATATATGATTCACTTAACCTTTTTACGAACTTAACAACCGTAGTTCTTTAAGTCTAAGCAATGTAAGCCTGAAACGTGAGCTAATTTCGTCCTATCACAATCGATCTCATGAGCGTGAAAGGTTTACGATATCCGGTCGATAGAGAACGATATCCATACAAGTCAAGTAAAATTGATTCATTATTCCTAGATCAAATTCATGCGTAAAATATACAGAGTACTAGCTCATGAATAACAATCTGTAAGCCAGCTCAATGGAACGAGAGATCAATCACGGATCTCAGCCGCCCTCCGTAAAATATCCTTCACGGAAGCACCGCCAGCAACGGGAAGATTGCACGCTCTTCCGCCGCTTGAAATTGGCTGCACTCCGGTCAATAAATCATCTTTCTCTCCAAACTGACTGGAACGAGACTTTCGACGATGTCTCGGTGAAAAGCTAAGCTGTCTTCTCACCGAGATTGTAGAATGGATAATTAGGACGATAAAAGAGCCTCACCGTTCAGGAGAGAAGTCGTCGACCGCTCGGTGGCAGTGCGTATCACTGGGGTTGAAATGCTTGTATCGGAGCAGATCAAACACATCTTTTGGTAACTCTTGATGTATGGTAGACATAGTGAAGAATACCTTGTTAATTGCGCGCGTTGGTGAAGAATACCTTGTTAATTTTTAAAGTTATTGCGCGCCCATGTTGAATCATGAAATTCAAATTGAATTTCGTGATGTACGATTAGTTTTCGATCATTCAATGTTGAATCATTCGACTGTCCAGATTTTCCAAATTCGAGCTTTACCTGACTGATTTAGTTGCTACAAATTTGCGTACTGTCATTCGAAGCTCGTTTATACGTAAATATGAGAAATTCTTTAATAACATTTTGTTTAGTTAGGAGGCTGATTATTTTTTCTTGAATTTCAAGCTAAGTTCCAGTACGGCACCACTTTCCTCACACGGAGAATTGTGGGACACCGCCGAGGAAGATTACATGGAAAAAAAATTCTCATCGTCGGACGATGCGCAGAGAATATCGTTATTCAGACAATTAACTGTGTAACAAAATCTCTTGATATCACTAGCGCAAAGTTCATTCTATTGCACAACGTAAATCCTCAGTGAGTTGAGCAGCTACCTCTAAATGGCAGGCTCTAAATGAAGGTACCCCAATAAATTTTACTACATTTTTTATCTGTGTTGCACAGAACCAGTTTAATTCCTGTCCAACCGCAGTCGGACGACAACAGTCGCGTGTCCCTGGTAGGTGTGTGTGCGCGTGTTTTTTTTAAATGAAACAACGCATGATACAGCACAAAAGGCAATTGCATTCATGCTGTGATCTTTCTGCCATGTACGTATATATTTTTTCTCAGTGAAATGAGCTTTTTTGTTTGATGTTTGCGATTTGAAATGAATGTCTTAATAAAAAATAATGGAAGAGCTAGCAGTCATGTTTTCTATGCCTTACGAATCTAAAACGATGTTGAAATGTGAATTAAAGACTATTAACTTCACCCGTTAGTGCTGAAATTGTTCTCAAAAATATCTATTGAGTGTTTAAGTCTGTGACAAACGTGAAGTCAGTGAACTGTCCGTAGTCACCTCGCCAGGCACAGCCACGGCACAGCAACGTGTCTTACATTGTACCACACAGCGCCAGGCACACCACCGACCGTTTGGAAGCAAGCTGCTACAGTGATCACTATCTTTACAGTATTCACTATGTTCAAAGCAAGTACAGTGATGTCCATCTTTAAAGCGAGCTACAGTAATCATTATCTACTCCATCAAGCGAGCTACAGTGATCACTGTCTTTAAACCAGGTGATTCATCCAGGGATTGAGATCAAAGACAAAAATCGATATCATAAATACGTACTCAAACTTCTGAGAAATAACATTCCCCTGAATTGACTCCGGCAATTAATTAAGAGGCGCTCTCTCGCACTCTCAATTGACACCTAACCCTCTTGGCGAGAGCAGATGTTCACGATGAATGTTCACTTGTTCTCACACCTCTGGATGGCTTTCATTACTCCGTCGACGAAGTTAGTTAATTTGGAAAATAGACGCTTCAAGATTTTCGCAAGAATATTAATAACTAAGCTCGGAGCAATCTCCTGAGGCTCTGGAAAGTCTCCAATCGCCGAGTAGCGTTGAGTTTTTTATGTTCATTTAGGGAACTGCAAACTCTGGGGTTGTTGTCTCGTTCATTTGATCTTGCTTTCATCAACGTCGGCAGTGAAATATCGTTTCAATGCGTGTAAAATTTTATGAAATGATTGTGAATCTATGATGGAAAAGTACATTGTTAAGACGACATTGAAAGAATATCTTTGAACCACTTACCGCCCTTGTTGATAATAAAATGATTCATTATGCTAATATTCTGAAGCATAATGCTTGCGTACAATGACTTCCATGATTGAAATTTGCTTATTAGTTTAAAAAAAAATTGAGCGGGCATAGCAGCAGAGAAAGAATTACGCGTTGAAAATGATAGGAACTATCACTCTTTAGACAAAATCATTTGATGAGAAGTATTTTATGAGGGGATGATGCAACAATAAAAAGTTAAATTCTATGTTGCAGGTCTTCCGCAGGTTTTCTCACAGCTCTCGCAATGAGCAAATGATTCATGAATTGTAAGTGATGTTTCAGATACACCCAGCCCCTATAACGACATTCATTTAATGTTTAGGTTCTGTCATAAATTTCTCAGAGTTTCGTTAAATTTTGATTAACGATTCATTTCTGCTGAGACGAAGCCTAATGGTGGGCAATCTGACTTCGTCCTGCATGTCTCCCTCACCACAGACCCATCACCAACCCACCACAGACCCATCACAGACCCATCACAGACCCATCACAGACCCATCACTGACCCACCCCAGACCCACCACAGACCCATCACCGACCCATCACAGACCCACCCTAGACCCATCACAGACCCACCACAGACCCATCACAGACCCACCACAGACCCACCACAGACCCATCACCGACCCATCACAGACCCACCCCCGCAAATCCATGCCTGTGCCTCCCACCTACCTCCTCTCCAGAAATGTTTGCTCACCTCTGGCAGAACTGTCATGGAAATTTAAATCCTCAGCCTTTTGAAACTTGGGTACAGTAGGGGGGGAAATTTACAAAAAGCTATCAATATCCTGAAATATATTTTGGATGGCCTAACATGTATCATTTTCCGCTGTTGCAAATGTTTGTTCATTCTCAGTACCAAAGTTTGACGCTGCCGAGCGCGGCTTGTCGAACCAGGCAATAAATTCCGATGCCAAGATAAAACGCTCTCATGTAATATTTGAGGAATAAAACTGTAAACTTGATCGATCAGCAAGTGAATGACGCTATGAAAAGAAAGTCTACGTTTAATGGCGTAAGAAATAACACAAACAAGTGGTGTTGAATGGTTTTCGTGTCATTTAATACAGGTTCATAAATGCTACTGATTACCTGAGATGTTTCTATTTACATAATACGACTACTTACCTTACCAGTTAAGTTACTGCAATCTGTTACATCTTACCCAAAGGTGGAAGAATTGAGCAGCTTTATCCTAAGGTCACCGCTAGGAGGTAAACGGTTAAGCAGTGAGAGTGTAATTACGCAAATTTCATGTCATGCTATATGAGGAAAAATATTTACACTCGTTTATGCTACGCTATGTATTACCATAATAAAATGAAATAAAATTTGACTGTTTAAATAATATAATATCATACATCTCGTAGACAGGAAATCTGTAATTAAGTATGTATGGTACAAATACTCCTACCTGCAAACTTGGTCGTTCACACCAGGTTGTTCGGTAAAGAACGGTCGTTCCAGGATCTCTTCTCTGAAATTGACTGTAAAATAGGAATCTTCATTGCATTGTAGGCCAGCTTCAACACACTCAAAGATTGATACGTGTTCTTTAATAATTATCCACCTGTTTTGTCCAGAAAACATTTGAGTGAATAAATCCATAAAAATAAGCCCGCGTTCAAGCTTGGTGCGTAGTTTGCCAAACTGCTTCCAATATGAGGATGGTGGGGGCAGGGGCTCCGTAAGTAATAGGACGGTACGAAGAAGGTGTCCGAAATTTCGCAGGGGTGATGCAAACCTTGATGACGAAGGTAAGGGACGGCCTGGCCCTCTTGACAACGAACATCTGAGGGCGAGTGTCGGGCTGAACCCCAGCAAAGTGGCCATCTCTTGAGGGGCTTTGTCCTCCCCAGGCTGTGTTGATATTGGCGGATGTTGGGGAAGCATTGCGGGTGAGTTTAAAGTCATGCTAGAGAAGTCAGGGAAAGTCGTCCATTTTATGTTCAAAATGATAGACTTATTTGCTTTAATGTTGTTTTCTAGGGGGAATATGTAAATTTTTTTGGAGATTTCGCATTAATCATGAAACATGTTGAAGCTTGCTTAAAATTCATTGAAAGAAAAACAGGATGTAATCAATTTTCAAAACTGAATTCCTGACACGGTCATTATTTTCTGAAGAACTTAATACATTCTGCGAAGCAAGTCCTGATACTTCTGAAGCATTTTATAAAAACCTGTGATGGTAGTTGATAAAAAATCTGTCACATATAGAGCGATGCATGAGGAAGCACATGAATAAAAAAATAAGTTTAACGTAAAGTTTTAAAGTTTATTTTAAGAACATCATAAGGCATATTAAATGCGACCCAATTCTTCGCATGATGCAACAAAAAATTAGACCATAGTCCGTTATAGCAACTTAGCCACATTTACTGAGCGGCAGCCATTTTGTCAAACTCCTTCAGTTCACACCTAACTCTGCGAAGATCCACCTTTGTTGGAACAGGTGAGTAAAGAAAACTTGAAATTTGAATTCCGTTAATTACAATTTGCAAGTTTTGCTGGTGTGCACGGTTCGTACAGTCATGGTCGTTTGGATACAACTTGAAGATATGATACATCACTTCAGCAAAACAATTCGTAATTAATCATTTTAAATAGTGCGGCCCTTAAATCGTGGAGCGATTGTGGCAGCGCTCCACGCTCGAGCGGGTCCACGTCCGCGTTTTGCAGAGGCGGAGCCGTCGTCGCGGCGTCCGTCCAAAAGTGGCCGGCTCAGGTAGGTCAAATCAATCAGGCTCCTTTGGACGCGGCCCCCTTTTCTCAAGCAAAACAGCGGTGGTCTGTGACTAGGTCGGAAGCCCCTGTGTCACAGTAAACATGGCTCTCGCCTCTCTTTTTCCATCTAGAAGAACATATTACTAAGAATACTTTTTTTCCAGTGGACCAAATTGAATGATTCTAGAATTAGATTCGATTGAAGGGGATACAAATCTTTTAGTTGGAGACAGTGAGTGAGCTGAGCACGACACCATATCTCCCATGGCACTGCAAAGCCGCCCATAAATACGGTGCTGAGCACTGCCTCCACCTGCCTTCGAAACTGCGATTGCGAAGCATGGAATGATTCTTTGGGTCTGCTCTTCACTCACCATAAAATCCAACTCTGCTGATAAAGAATGCGTTAAGTTCCTCGTAAGTCATTTGAATTCGGAAAAGTGGTGAAATGATCTTCTAAAACAAAGAGAAAGCTCTTTAATTCTGAGACCCAAATAGCACAGCTGGAGGTTGTGGGCGGTAACGTACAGTTGCGCTGTCGTCCATGGCACAGTCTGCACTGTGCGCAGTCTTATTGACGTTTATTGTACGCTCTGCACTCGTGCAAGAGTTGGGCTATTGTAGCTCTAAAGGCCACTGGGCTATTGTAGCTCTAAAGGGCACTGGGCTATTGTAGCTATTGTAAAGGGCTATTCTAAAGGGCTATTGTAGCTCTAAAGGGCACTTTATTGTACGCTCTGCACTCGTGCAAGAGTTGGGCTATTGTAGCTCTAAAAAGCACTGCGCCAGAACTCAACTATAATGGTGAGAGCTAGGGTGAGACCAGCCTAGTGAACGAGAAATGTACAATCAATGACTGAATTTCTGTGTTCTATCAATTGATGGTGAAATTGAGACGACGTCCTACTCTCCATCTTGAAACATAAAAAAGCGACAGTAAAGCAAATACAATGAGAAGCTTCCGGTTGTTCTCCGAAACGAGTTTATGCGACAGAAGAAATTGTCAAGTGATAATGATATACGCTGCAGTTGATTCGGGAATGAGCTGATTCAGGAAAAAATTTTATACTGAATAGACATCAATGGCGAGATGCAGGGTGGCCCAGAAGTAAATAACCCTTTTAATTTTTATTGAACAAAAATTATGAGCGCTGAGAAGTTGAAACTTGTTTTGTTGGATATAAAGACATTTTTATGATACCGAATAACTTTATATCCTATTAACTCATCAGCTCTAAAGCTACTTTATGTTTCGGCTACAAACCCTCTATGTTTCATCGTAATTCACTACGGCAAAAAAGAAGAATAACAAGGATTGCACAAACATACACAAGGATAATATCAATCATAAAGGTACAACGTAATTACTGAACCCAGTCCTTTTAAAAACACTATTAACCTCTGCATCGAGAATTTACAGACCCTGGCAATGATGAGCCGCGACTCGGAAGATTTGCATCTGTCAAAAAAAAGGCTACCATATATAGAACATTGTATTCAAAACATAGTGTTAGTAAAACATATAAATGTTTTTCTTTCGAAGAAAACAAGTTTCCACATCCTAGAGAACTTTTCATTGAGTTTCTGTTTTATTAGCAAATTAGAAGCGTCATTTACTTTTGGCCTCTTCTGTGTCCGGGTGCAGCTTCTGTGATATCAACATCATGAGTGTGCTCTTATTTCACTCTTATTCCGTACGTGCATAAATGACGCCCTAACGCGCAGAGCACACAAACAACTTCCTAAGTATAAACACTTATGTATTTTTTCGAATTTCTGTGTGAAATTGTACCGATAACTTCATCAAACAATTTATCAAACGACAAAAATGAGCGACGATAATGATGTGCCGTTCAGGTGTCCCGACTTTTACACAAAATGATATAGAATTTGAAGTAATAAAACCGAAACAAGGCTCCAGATTATGAATACTTGCACAAATGACTACCAGAACGATAACAATTCATTTTACAATTTACGTAGACGTAACCATTGTAGCTGCAGTTACTAGTCAGGCGGCCAGAAGACTACTTTTTTGTTACACGTCTGGGGACTGAGATTTGCAGTTAATTAGATACTGCTGTGTGATTACGCTCCTCATAATCGAAGTTTGCAGTTTCTTTAGTACTGTTACGTCACTATCCTTATTGTGAATTATTAAACCAAAAAGTGCGCTGTCCCGTACGACGAGATGATGCACCCGAGAACAATAAGCGTGTTCGCTTGTACGCGCGCAGTTTGTAGTAAGTACAGTAATTGAACACGCGCAGTTTGTCACATATGGCTGTGGCAAAAACGCATTCTAACAAACAATGAAAATTTTACAAAAACCCTCCCTTGGCAGATTCCTCTTTGAAGCATATGTGCTCTCGTGTACAAATCACACCCGTATTGCTTCACTAAGCCTGTCCGTTCGTACCCAGTAAACTCGTGGGAAAGATGCTGCTCAGAACTGCTCGGCAGGGGTCATTTCTGTCATTAGCAGTTCGCTTACAACCCATTCAAATTCTGCTCACATTCCCCTCTTCTCAGCATGTCTTCACGTGTGTTAAGCCCTGTAAAAATGGCTCGCGCTCATTCCTCAGCGTGGCCAATTCGCCTCTGTCCCAAGTCGACCGGTTCGGGAAGCAGCAATTCCTCATCGCAAAAATCCTGGCAAATTACGGAGAGCTCCAATCCTTTGAATTATTTCAATAAAAGTGCAAATTGATTCTGCGT
Source organism: Orchestia grillus (assembly GCA_014899125.1). NCBI lineage: Eukaryota > Metazoa > Arthropoda > Malacostraca > Amphipoda > Talitridae > Orchestia > Orchestia grillus. The sequence continues at coordinate 24,831 of VOMN01061920.1, forward strand.
GCGCTATCAAGGAACTTTCCCATGCAGCAATGCGGATAAAAATGAATAAAATTTTCAAAAATGAATGAATTATGGCCCTTGTGGGAGGCGCATGTTCAATTCATGTTCATGTTCAATTCTATAAATCATGCTAGTGAAATGAGGGCACTAACGTTTTATACGTATAAATATTTACATGTATTACATATATTCTGAAGAAGAAGCTAGATTATGTCACATACTGGGAACAAATTTATTATAGTTTTATTGTCAATGTTTCATGTTAGATCCATATCAAGATCGCCGAATCAAAATTTTAAACGATGTAACACTATTTAAAAGAGCCATTTTGGACGTTCTGAAGGTATATTACGTCATTCATTCATGTTTGAACGGAAAGCAACTCAGGTATCTTGGAAGTCTGTGATTACAATTGATTTATTAGAAAATATTTACCAGTGATTTTTTCCTCCCATGAAACTGTCTAAACATCTACACATATCTTCACGGCTACAACGGGCGTGAAAAAAGCTGGGATTTTAAGCGTTTGCAGATGTAAAATGCTTGACGTCTGTCAAATCTTAGATAAATTAACATAAGTCCGACGGCGTCACCTGAGAGAACGCTTTGGCAAGAGCGAGCAGCCAAAGAAAAATTTCTTCCAGGAATCTCTTGCCCAATCCATCTCGTGCTCGGCGGGGCTGCGGCATCGCGGCACTGGGGACGGTCCATGACACGGTCTCATCTCGTTAACGCCCCCTACGCAGATCTCGTCCTACGAAACTGATTTCTTAACTATCAGTGCACCGAACAGCAATGCATGTTGTCTTCCGTGCAGTCCTTCAACTTGCGAATGCAGCGCAAACATTCCGGGCAGAGGCTTTAATTTGTTTGTTGACAAGCAATCTTCATAGTGCATCGATTCTCTTACGCGAACTTTTACGATGGATTCCGTAAGTTACCGGGCTGCGCTGGATCGTTGGAAACATGCAGACAAAATGTCATGGAAGTTAACTCCACAGATGTGCAGCTTGCGTCTCTAAAAAGCCGCTAAACTTAACCGGAAGAGTTCAGAACATTCAATGTCTCAGCTGACTCGTCTGACGCTCTCACTAGTAATATTGATAGTTCAAATTAACTTAAATTCATCCTTGGTAACTATTTTTGAAATGGTTATCTAGGAAGTTTTACAACCATGGTCAGAACACTGCGATGGAGTGCGCTCGTAGAAGCGTGCAATCAGAGATCTTCAACTGTCAACTCAACGCAGTCGAGCCCAGCAATGACGGTCATGTGGGAAGGAAGGACTGCCAGCCGGCCTCTGACGGCTCTTTATAGGCTGACACAGCAGCAGTGGTCCCATGGGACTGTTGAGGCACTCGACCAGTCAGTGTCTGGTGGCAATTCGCTTAGTAGCGGTGCTCCACACAACGCCCCTGGTACACTGCCTCCCTTCTGCAGTGTCCCTCATAGCAACAGTCGTCGCATGGGCGGGGTTGCTGAGGGGCAAGTTTAGATCTACGGATTCTATGATTTGAGTCGTTAGATTAAGCGACGCTAAATTTATTTACCAGAACGGAGATGCGAGATTATTTATTTCAAGTCTCACGCTCAGAAGATCGAAACAAATTTGAGTTTGTGTGCCAATAGACACTTCTGCTTACACGACATATTTCAATGTAAGCAACATTCATTAGGCGTGAATATGTTTCACGAAAAAAATCTAACACGTCTCGAATTGAGCATCTTGCAAATGTTGCCCGACGTCAGCTGGCGGCGCATGCGCGCGGAGACAACCCTTTCAAATGCTCCAGTGGCCCAACCGTCAATAACGGTTCGCTCTGTATATTTTTGGCGTAAACTTTCTAAGTTGGGTCGATAACACAGGGGCTCTCTCTCTCTCTCTCATACCGGGCCGCGGCTTCTGGATAAATAACAGGTAATTGTCGATAGAAATTGGAACGGTTTGAAGGCGTCCGCGCACGCGATGTTACCGCGACGGAGGTGGAGGGAGGGAAGATGGCTGGTCGCCTGGACAACATGAAAAACAAAACTCGAGAAAAATATGTGCATATAATCACCTACATTATTACTGTATGGGTTCAATTTAGGTCAAAATTTGAATATTTGCATTCCAAATGTTGTGTTCACACTAGTACAGTTTTTAATGCTTTCTTTTCTCTTTGCCTTTCCATATTAACGGTCAGAGTGTCTGAACTAACTGGTCACGATAGCAACGTTTTCGAACAGATAACAAGTAACTGCTGAACTCATACATGTAAGCCTAAAGTAATGACAGTTGTCCTTAACCAGTGAATCAAAACACTATCATCAACGCAGATTTAAAGAACAAATTCGAACATAGAAGAGTCCTACATAATCATGTCATCATAGTCTTCATCGTTCAGTCGTGTGTCTGCTGCAGAACTGTAAAGACTGTACTTCAGTTATCACCCTCGGCACCTGAAATATGAGCTATGATGTACAATTCACTGTTCAGGGTCACCATTATGTTGACTATCGAATATTCACACTACGACACCCACTGCACATCGGTCTTCACACTGCGTACCAATCAAATCCTCTATTTAGTGCACAGGTCTCACAAAGTCGCACACTTCAGGTGTCCTGTTAGGGATGAAAGAATTTCCTGGTATCCCTGAGCTCTTCAAACTGAAATACCACGCGTATGTTCTTGCGTCACATGATCAACGTTATGTTGACTACACATGCAGCTCTCCAAACTACGGCTCACAGACTCGTGTGTTTACTGTACGCTGAGCCCTAACTGGTAATCACAAAACCACTGTAGGAACAAAGGGCTAATAAAATTATAAAATGAACAAAACAAAATGAGCAAACTATTTTTTTTAAGGTAGCAGGATTCTTTCGGAAGACGGTTTAAATTGAAAAAATATCCATGCAGAAACTAAAGGCAAAAAGATTTGTTACTCTCTTCAATACTGGAGTGTGAGTTTATTTTCTTTGTCAGTAAAAACAGAAAAAAATAGTCAACTTGAGGATTATGTCTGTAATAAAATTCCTGAGTAGAGTACGTATTGAGACAATTCCTTAAGCATAAAGCAATGATTTTACTTAACACCAGTGACTATATTTTTATGTACATAAGTAGAAAGAAAAACGTTTTAGCGGCAAGTCTTTCATACAATGCATTTGTTAAATTAAGAATCAGCGATAGTAACGCAATTCCGCTCGCATTTCCCAAAACACTCACAAAAAGTGTTTGTAAAGAAAAACTCCCAAGCAGAAGTAACTTTTTTCTTAATAACGCGTTCGCTCAATTCTTCAATTACGTTCCTGTTCAATTCCTCAATTACGGTCCTGCTCAATTCCTCAATTACACTCCTGCTCAATTCCTCAATTACACTCCTGCTCAATTCCTCAATTACGCTCCTGCTCAATTCCTCAATTACGCTCCTGTTCAATTCCTCAATTACGCTCCTGTTCAATTCCTCAATTACGCTCCTGCTCAATTCCTCAATTACACTCCTGCTCAATTCCTCAATTACACTCCTGCTCAATTCCTCAATTACGCTCCTGTTCAATTCCTCAATTACGCTCCTGTTCAATTCCTCAATTACGCTCCTGCTCAATTCCTCAATTACGCTCCTGCTCAATTCCTCAATTACGTTCCTGCTCAATTCCTCAATTACGTTCGTGCTCAATTCCTCAATTACGTTCCTGCTCAATTTCTCGTCCATAGGTGTGTGCACAGCCTGATGGCTAATTGACTGAAAATCAATTTCACTCGATCTCGCACTCCATCAAAAATAAGTTCACTTATAGTTGTTAATTTTCTCATTGTCTTGTTTAAATTTTAGTTCGCATTCTTTTCTTGTTGATAATCTGCGTTATTGAACTTATGTACTTATATCTAATATAGATTTACCATGACCAAAGGTCTAGCAATATTGATTGTCATCTGATGCTGTTACATGGAGTTTACGTCTTTAAATGAAAGCTATTCACTGTTTTCGGCAGCTATGTAGTGAATATCCACACCAAAAATTGAAGGATTACATATTCTGTTGCAGTTCATTTTACATATGCACAAATACATTAAAAAATAACATTGATCTCGCTTAACAGTACTGCTGGAATTACTACCGAGTTTGAGCCATTACAGAGGAAGGAGTAGTGAAAGGTTCTCATAAATCCCTCCACGCAGTGTTGGGCTCCCACAGCAGCTCTCCACGCAGTGTTGAGGCTCCCACTGCAGCTCTCCACGCAGTGTTGAGGCTCCCACTGCAGCTGACGCGCTATGCAAAGCAATGCTCTCGACAAGACAGACTGAATGTAATCTGCAAACTCAGTTGACAATTTGTAACGCACAAGTGTGCACCAGAAAAAGAACTCAAACAGAACACTTGCTAAAAGTTCTTTATGTCCTCTGGCATGAAATAGACACTTGGTCGTGCCTCACTTCACGCCTGTAGTCTCAGGGAAATAAATGTGATGTAACTTTGCAGGTGACCCAAAGCTCGGGTAACATAGATTATTTGATTTGACTGCAGGTGAGGTCCATTAATTTCCCCGACATTCCGTAACCGATTGCATCGAAACCTCTGCATGAGTCGTGCTGAATAACAACCTAGCCTACTTCAGGAATCGTGCGTCAAAATATCTCCAGAATTCAGAGGCACAGAAAAATTACGAGGAAAATAATTCTCACACGAAGAAGAAAATTCTTCGACATCCTGAATACTTTGAAAGTGATAACCAGAGAATTTTTTTAAATTACAAGTCTGCCCATTAAAAGAGTTCACCGCACTGATTGTAACACATATAATGCTGTCGGGAGGAGCCCTACAGGAGCCACAAAATCAACAGGAGATAGGATGATTTTTTCATGCCTCATACCGACGCTATGACCCCTACTGAACATCAGTGTTCACCCCGCGTACCAAATAAGCCCTTGATTTTGTTCACAGACTATACATCTAATGCGGTGTATTTCATTCGTACTGATAGCAATGAAAAAATATTCTTGCATCTAGGAGCTTTTGAAAATGAATGACCACGTGCGTTTCTTAATACGAATAATACGATGAGCATGGTAAAGCGGACGGTAGAATTATGTATATGTCATTCTAGGTCTACATGAATACACCTTCCATACCAGTTAAGGTATTAGAATGACCTTTCCACTCGTAAATTACGTATTTTCTTAAATCGCGACGTGCAACTAATTGTTTCTAAAAGTAAATGAGCAAAGTATATTTCATTTCGTGAGCAAGTAGTTATCACAGAAAAACATTTGAACCAAAATGAATGGCAATTATTTGCCTTAATCAAACGATGGCTCATTATGGCTTGTAAGGTCAGAGAGACTTGTTTTAGAGCTCAGCACAAAAGCAACCATTACGTCGAAGCTTTAGTAATTCTATAATTACATTTTTAACAATGCAAACAAGAGACGAGGAAATAATTCATCGAAACTACGAGAGGGTAGCTCTTAGAAGACAGTCGTCCCATTAATGATTTCAATCAAATTGTGAGGGCTGGCATGCAAGGGGTGCGTTGGGGGAGCCAGAGCCTCGTCTCGACTCCAATTCGAATTGCCCTCAATTGAACTAAATTGAATAGATTGAAAGGAATGAGGACAGGCGGTGACCGCGGCGCATTGCCGAGCGCCGCCAGACGAGCTGCGCCCTCGCCGGGCTCTCCGGCTGCGGGCTGCTCACGAGACCAACATTTGGCCGCTCGAGTTCGAGTGAGAATTTCAAGGCTCCTAAGTTGTGGAGGAGAGCAGGAGTCTAAAGAGTGTAACTGATCTCCACTCGATGCGGTGTTTCTGTGAACGGGAAAGTTTTCTCGACTTTTTAAAGAGGCGCGAGTCATTCCTATGGTGACAGACTACGACACATGATGTAGAGACGGTGAGATGAGGTGGGGTGCTATCATGAGGTATGAATCTCGGTCTCTGGCAGAGTAGGACTTGAGTACCAGGCCGTGAATGGACTACTTGGCTTGTTCCTGTTATCATTTCCTACTTTATTTCAATTCCAGAGAGCGTTGTATGTACATCTTTGATTGCGTCTTTGTAAAAGTAGCTCGCACTGAAGTCGTCCAATTGAGTTTCCGTTGCGAGGAGCAAAAATTTTCCGGATAAAAAGTAAAGCAAGCAGAGCCGCACCCAAAAAAGTCATAAATTTATTCTAAAATTAACTTTCCTACTCCTAAAATCAAAGTTTCAAGTCACTAGACACGTCATCAGTGGTATGAATCTGTTACAAAATTGTATAATTTACTCCCAATTTTTTTAATTACATAAGTTATGTAATTTTGTCACGGATTCATACCACTGATGGTTAACATAGAAACTTGAAACTTTTGTTTTTTACGTGTAGGAAATTTAATTTAAATTTAATTATGACTTATTTTGGCGCTGCTCTCTTTTTCCTACTTTTTATCGCAGCACTGAAAGGAGCCTTGCATTCGAGTCCTCGAAAGTGATAAAAAATTTGTTCCTGAAAAGAGAAAAGGCTCTAAAACCTAAACATTTAATTTCGAAGTACTGATTTGCAAAAATTAGCAGACACGTCACATGTTTAGTTGGTCATATTAGTCACTTCGCAACACAATTTACCATTATCCCTACAATGGAATGAGTATTTCTACGGTAAACTAGTTTGCTGTGGTACTAGAATACTCCGAGCAGGAAATAATCCTACTACAGGCTAACAACATGTTTTTCGGAATGTTAAGAAGGCCCACTGAATTCTCTATCTTTGTCAAGGAAAATTCCCATTAAAAGAAACTTTTTATTTGCTCATATATCGCGCACAAAAACCAGCTTCAATTGACCCACATAGATCGGCGCACGGACTCTGCATTTTTCTTCCAAATTTTTTTTAGCAGCAGCAGCAGCTACTGTTGCTGCTTAGCTATGATCATATCAAAGGTATTGAGAGAGAGAGAATCTTAAGGTAGCTTACCATAGCTAATCCTAATATGGCAACAAGGAAACTCTTAAGAATGCGCTGACACCTATGGATGTTAATGTGATGGATCACGACTTCATATTAAGATGGACGTTAAAAAGGGATGGGTCTGATGAATACGGCTGTTCATCACGGTCTATATTAGATCATGTCAAAATCCATGAAGGCTCAAAGTTGTGTAAAGAGGCCAAGAAAAATGTGTAGCATTTTTTCACACCCAGGATCCATAACGTGGATTACTGTTATACTCTGATCATCGTACCGTTTTCTATACAAATAAAAATGTAAATGTTCGTTTGTTGAAAATGTTAAATTTCAAAAAGTTCTTCACCGAATGATTTGAAACTTTGACGCAATGTTGCATTCAAACACGCGAGTGTTTTTATTTGTATGTTTTGAATCACTTTTATGTATATTTTTTTTGAAAGATGTCTCTTTTTGAACCACACCTCCATCTGCTGGCCATCTGTGCGCCTTCTCTTTCTTTTGTGTTAGAGTAGAGACGGCCGCTACAACGTGTCGTCTGGGAGCAGCTGGTACAAATAATTAACTTTGCAGCGATTTTACATATAAATGTGAGGAACATGTTTTAGAGTCGTTGGTCATTGTAACTTAACATCGGAATCAAATTTGTTTATAGATTCATGAAGCGTTTTGATGAACCCTGGCTGTATCTACACTTCGTAGGCCACACAAAGCCAGTGTTCAGTTACACAGTTTGTGCCTCCACTCCCTGTGTTCAGTTACACAGTTTGTGCCTCCACTCCCTGTGTTCAGTTACACTGTTTGTGCCTACACTCCCAGAAGTGTTCAGTTACACAGTTTGTGCCTCCACTCCCAGAAGTGTTCAGTTACACAGTTTGTGCCTCCACTCCCTGAAGTGTTCAGTTACACAGTTTGTGCCTCCACTCCCTGAAAGCTATCACTAATGATATGAAGGCACGTATCGTTATGGTGAGGCTCTGTAGCTCACAAGTAGTGAAGTGAGCCTCCAAAAGTTATTTATTTTAATTATTTCAAATACTTGAAGCTTGTACGCATTTATATACTCGCTGATGAGTGAAAATATATTTTTGGAACCAGTCGATATCCTTCATAATGACACTCCCTTTGCTGTGATTATTTAGTGTCTTCCTTAAACGTTAAAGCACTTTAACTTGAATAATCCACCATAAAATGACATATTTTTGCCCCTGAACAAAAAATCTAACGGCGCTAAGAACATAAAGTAAATCATAGGAGGACTGAAAATTGATTTCCGCAAAGATTTTATGTATTCTCATTGCACAATGTAGAATGAACTTGCTCTCGAAAGTGGGTAACTGCTCGTCAATGTGTTTCGTGCACGAATCCTAGAAAAGTTTATCTTTAAATACAGGTTTTGAAGCGTAAAGTATTATATCATAGCAACACTAAGCCAGCCTTGCCAATCCTGTCAGGAGACAAAATATTGGATTCTTTATATTGAATACATCATTACCTATGGAGTTTATTCAAATGTATCTACTTCGGCTTGGTATTAAATTGGATGTTGTGTAAGATGTATATCTCTTTAAATACATATTTAAATGGAGTAACATGAACGATTTCAAATGCCCGCGCAAGCTTCTTCTTAGCCACTTGGCTTTCTTCCCCTCCTGCTTCTCTCCAGATTGAGACGGCCCGCTCGGCAGTATTTCCCTTCGAATTCTTTCCTTTTTTAACACAGCGCCCGAATGCGTGTTAGTGTTGATGTTTTTTGGAAAATTCCCTGCAAATGTTCGCTGGATGGACGAGCTGCCCTTTCTTTTATTTTCTATTTGTAGCAGATGGCACTTGATTCCGTAAAGTGGGGACGATGAAACTTTAAACTTCATATTCAGAGTTGCTTTTTACGCTTTGCTGCTCTGCATTCAAATCATTCCTGAGAAATTTGGCCGAAATCTTAAATTAAGAAATAACACGTATGTATTCCAGTGAATTAGGAAATTATATGTATGTATTCATGTAAATTAAGAAATAATACGTATGTATTCCAGTGAACTAGGAAATAATACGCATGTATTCCAGTGAATTAGGAAATAATACGTATGTATTCCAGTGAATTAGGAAATTATATGTATGTATTCCAGTGAATTAGGAAATAATACGTATGTATTCCAGTAAATTAGGAAATAATATGTATGCATTCCAGTGAATTAACAAATGATATATATGTATACATGTGAATTAGGAAATGATATATATGTATTCATGTGAATTAGGAAATAACACGAATGCATTCCAGTGAATTAGGAAATAATATGTATGTATTCTAGGAAATTGGAAAATATTACGTATGTATTCCAGGGAATTAGGAAATGCTACATATGTATGCCAGTGGAGCATTTTTACTATAAGTGTTCATATAATGCTGTCTGGACGTCCAAGTGTTCACATGAATTTCGTGAACGTTATCGCGGACGTCAATCAATCTGCAAATGGAAATTCTGATTAAGTAATATATTCATCATTCAGTTCAATTTATTCTGTTAGAGACATCACAATAAATTGAAATGTGAGAGAATAAGTGCCAGTAGTTTAACCTTATTTTAAATAAAACAAAACCCAACTCTTCTTAAGCAAGATTCTGTATAATTAGTACAAGTACTTATGAAGTTAACAATTTTTTCACGAGTACAATAAATGTCCAACTCCTCGTGCTTTTGTGCATGGCACGTGTGCGGAACTTTGAGTCATGCTTGTACAAATTGCTTTATGTAAAAACATTCTTAGTATGAGTGTTTAGAGTACCGATGCTTTAAGTACAAGTAGTTGGGTAAAACAGCTTTGGGAACTATGCCGATGCCTTCATGCGTAAAGTAGCTGTGTGCTTAGTTATTTGAAATACAGTATTTCAATACTACCATTTCAACCCACCGGGAATTAAATCAGTGTTAACTATCGGGACATTCAGCACAAATACTGTGCCATACTGCAGCAAAACCCACTCCCAGCAGCCCCGATGTCCCCTTACGTCTCCCCAGCCCCAGCTCATATCAAGGGGGGTTACAGCGGTCACGCCCCCCTCCACCCAGACCTCCATCCCCCACTCAGCGCCATGTTTCCTAAACCTAAACTCTCCGCGGTTAAGAACTATTCATTGAGCAGGCAGTTTCAGGGCCGTAACTATTACAGAAGGACCTCACGGTGATATACGAAGTCCATTGTTTTGGTGACCTATAATCATATTACAAACTTTTAAGAAAACGATGTCGAGTACATTCCTTTAGTCTGAGCGACCATTACGGGGTTGACTCCTTGCATGTGTGCAAGTTATTACATTTTCCTATAAATAACAAAACAGCAAACTAGCGCTATCCTTCAAAAAGCGTTATTTTACCTCGGTCATCGTTAATTCAAGCGTTAGTTTCACGCACCAATTTTGCGAAACGTTTTTTGGCGTTTACAGGCCACACGATAGCCTCATTGAGATATTCGTTGTAACAGTATGTCTTCTGAAACTAGATGTGGCCTTCGGAAACCATGAATGAAAAACTAGGAGCAAGCACACATATGACGTGATGTAAAAACAGCTCGATAATCAAACGGTTCGGCGTAGCATGGATACAAGTGGAGTGATGTGGCAAGCCCGTCTCGGCTGCCAGGCTGCCAGCAAAGCAAGAAACAAAGCAAGAAGCAAGGCAAGAAATTGGAAAGCCTCCCAGCATTTACTGCAGCTGACCACGGCTGGGACGACTACGAAGCAGTTTTGATTTGAGCCCCAAAAAACACTGCAGTAACTTCAAACTCATGTTTTGGACATGAGAAAAGCCTACAATCCTCACCGTCGAATCATGTGTAACTACGCGTATGTATTGAATTACATACGTATTTTCAGTCCCTACCCGAAGCAGTCTTGCTCCTTCGATATGAAGCCGTACATCATGTCAACATGATTCATTATGCCTCGTAATGAGCAATAAAAATCATCTAGTCGCCTACGACCCCGTTCCTTACATCAAGTTCTTTTTACCAGCAAACACAAAACGAAAGCGCACGCTCCTCAGCTGTCGCGCAGGCGCAGCAGACGACGCAGCGGAGAGCGCTTCACAGGCGGTCCAAAAAGTAAGCTTGCGAGGCAGGCTGCAAAAAGCGAGCACCTCAGGAAGTGACTGGGAAAGCTGGCGAGGATGATTATGTTTGATAAAAACAGCTGATAATTGAGCAGCGCCGTCTCAAAACCGCCGTAAAAATAACGGCACCTGAATGCTCTTACGTCTGATCGCCAGGCCACAGCGACTCCATTGCTACTCGACAATCTTCAATTATGAATTCAGTTTCCCTGTTCATGCTCTTTGTGTTGGCTAGGATAATCTTGCTGGGAAATATAAGCACTAATGATACTCCGCGCAAGTCGTGAAGGGGAAATATGGTACCAGGAGTGTAAAATTGAGCTATTGAGCTTTCGCAAACGTACAGTGTGTGTGTGCAGAGTGGCGCGTTGACTCTCACAGACGACGTGCGACTGATGTTCTCAATCAGGCAAATGAGGGAGTTCTAGTGCCATAACCCGGCACGATATTTACAAAAGATTCACAAAAATGTTTGCCTACGTGAATGCAAACATAGATCATTGGATTTTTCAAACCGGAAGTGGCAAAAAAATAGAAGCAGGGAAGAAAAAGTTTCCAACGCTAATGTTGGATCCCACGCTGTGGGACAGACATCTTTATAGTTAGAAATTTAATAGCGAAAATTAAAGGGAATTTTGTATCCTGAAAACAGGCTTCCGAACAGCGCTTCGGTCTTACTACAAGTTTTGCGTATGCACTTGTGAAATTATGGCAGTCATTCGTTTAATAAATGAAAAATTTGAAAGTCTTGCAGAGTTCGATACTCTGTCAGTGTGTAAACTGTCCGACCATTCCATTCGTACACTTTTACCAAGATGGCGCAGGTGTGCAGTGGTAAAATTATTCCGATTGTAGGAAATGTAGAATGTATATATGTGATCCTACAGTGAGTACGGAAGTAAAACAAGGTATTTCAAAATATTTTTCAGCAGAGTTAGCTTCGATTAGCGAGACAAAATCATGCGCATGAAATCGAAAAAATAGATAATTCATGCATCGCTAGGCTGACGACCGGTAACTTGTATAAAACATCCTATTACCTTATTTCAATTTTCAGTCTTCTGGCACTTGCAAAAATTCATTTCCGATTAGAGCGCTGTCGATAATGTTTAAAATTGTTCAATATATATATTTCTTTGCAATATTCCTGTTGGCGCCGTGTACGTAGAGCAGCCACCGACCCAGGGAACTACTGAAAAGGTGAACATGCGGAAATTATAATTATTTCTGAGCTCTATCGAAATTGTTTTATGGTTGTATTCTTTCTTCTTTATTCACTGCAGAGGTGCAGTGAATAACTCCTCGTGGAGTTACACACAAAGCAGTAGCGCCATCATACCTCATCTTGACAAGTCCTGGTCTCCCATTTCGCGTCTGCGCGGGTGCCTGTGCGTGATTTGTTTCTGACGGTACGGAACTCGGGTAGAAATTCGAGAATGGGTTACTTGGCTTGTCCTTGTTGGCATATTTTATTCTATTTTGTTCTATTTTGCTCTTTTCTTCGGGCAAGGCAGAGCGACCGAGGAGTTGGGTGAGTGCCCGGAAGATTCCCCGCGGTGAGAGGCGCGAATAGTTACGTTTATATTGCATCTCTTCGTCGTACTTCGCTATTTTATAAGTGTTGCTCAACCATGCATTCAATAGAAAACATACCGATCCGTCTCGTGCTGATGATTTTTTCTTTAAATAAACACCGTATAAATGTTCCAAATTAAACCACTTCATAATAGTTCAGCTTTGCTTTACTTCTGCTCCACCGCTTCAAAACTAAGGTTGAATCATCCCCATTCATGAAGTCAATTCATAAATATCTTAATTTTTTGCTCGGCATCGATCTGTCAGTCACCATTTTCTTTGAACACAATTGGATTAACACTTCTGAGCTGCTGTGACTCAGCGTTGGTGTCCGCCGACCTGTTACACTACAGAGAGGACAGACGTACGATCAGTTTTCAAATCCAAAGACTTGTAACGGTCGTTGAACGATGACCTACTCTCAAAACATTCGCACATTTTGCTACAGTTAACTCTGATTCCTAACTTAATGACGGAGATCTATTCGTTGGGCTGTAATATATGAAGTAAGGCGAGGAAGCGCCTCAACGAGGGTAGGTTTTGGCTCCTGATGGACACCAGCGGCGGGGTGTGATGAGTCGGGCCCCTCGTGACTGAAGGGAACGAGGGCGTCTCGTACCTCAGCTAAGCCTCCTTGGACGGCAACCTGCCGCCTGCCGCGGGGTGGACTGGAGGAGGCTCTACAGAAGTGGATCCGGGAATCAGTCTCTTGAAATCAGGCATCGTCGAATTGAACTACACACTTGATGTATAAGCCAAAATATGCGAAATGAATTTTATACAACGAGAACTTTAAGAAACTCTAATTGAAATGATATTTTCCATCATATGAATACCCATTCACTCTCACAAAGCTATGAAATTTTCTTGCATACTTTCCCCATTATTCGCTGTATGACTACCGCCCACTCGTTCCCGCTGCAGAGCTCGCACTCTATTTACCTCAGGTCGAACTCTGATCCCTTTGTCTTTTGAAGTTTTATGTTACTTAACCTAAAAAATATTTTCCCAAAAATATATTTTTAATTATTTATAAAAGACACCTGATATTTGATCTTCCTCGACGAAAGCACGATTGGAATTGAAGAAAGGTGCAGCTTACATGCCATCAACACGGACGGAACATATTCTATACTCACACAGATTCAGACACGCTGTATGAAGTGTAGCAGATATGCTGCGCTACAACAGGGTCAGCGTCCTCGTGTGCCTGCCCAGCACCGCGTCCAGAACAGCCCAGACGCTGGGCCCGTCTTCCCGTCCGCTGCCCCATCGCTTTCTTCGCCATAAGACGCGGAGTCGACCGGCATTTTCTAGCGGCGGCCAAGCGAGCTGGCGGGCCCTAAACTTCCCTTTTGATGATATTTTTTGCGGGCATCTCACGTGAAATATTGGCATCAATTTTGGTCCAAGTTTCGAGCCTCGATTTGAACATGTACATACGGTATGTGTCTGCACCACAGCAGGCCTCCTCGGCGTTTCTGCACGTGTTCTACAGACTGCACGTGTTCTATAGACTGCACGTGTTCTACAGACTGCCCCTGTTCCATAGACTGCACCAATCGTGTTTTACAGTTGCACCTGTTCTATAGACTGCACCCATCGTGTTCTACAGACTGCACCCATCGTGCATCATAATTTTCGTGTAAACGTTCATAACTGACACATCCTTCTGAGGCGCAGCACTCCTCAATGACCTCTCCGGAGCCCGCGTCACTCGAGCTTTCAACATTCGTTTGAATTTTACCAACTTCCTTGAGCTTCAAAGCTAAGGAAAAACCTATTTTCTTATTTCCAGAGGCTCTCTGACTTCTATGATTATATTTTTATGGCATTTGAGTCCCTCACAAATGGGAGAGGAGATGCTACGGGAGCGTGGGACCGACGCTTGAGACTAATTACAGCAATCGCTTAGATTTAATCATTCAATGTAGGACACCTGAGGCGTAGGCCTACACTCAGAATTACGATAGTTAACTTCATCCATCAAGCTTGAGGATTGAGTTCAACATCTTAAATAACCTAAGTTATTAAATAAAAATTCAATTCATCTGAACAAATGGTGTTTGGAAGTGACACAGAAAAGAGATAAAAATTTCCCTAATCGAGTGTTTCACACTGAAGAGCACATCTCCTGGGCAAATCAAATGAAGATGGGGTCCTCACAGGGATACGCAACCGAACATTGAAATGTGCAAAACTGACCGAGTTCACGATGACGTGAGTGAATTTAGAAACACTGGGAAAGCGCTCGGAGACGCCGTTCATCGTTTCCAGCAATAGCTGCCGGAAAGATATATATGCATGTGCCCGGATCAGTCGTACGTGTGGCCCTTGTCGACAAAGATTTTTCTAGGCATAAATTCCTGAGCCCTGAGAACACCAGTGGGTTCATAAAGTGGTCTGTGGGTCGCCGTCCCTTAATGGTTCGTCTGTCGTTCGCATTTGTAGCCGATCTTTATACGCCCAGACCAGGGATGTTCTGAGCAACTCGATATGTTCCACCCTGCGCGCCGAGTTTGGCTATTGCCGTATAATACGATGTGTGCCAGGCTCGGGCAGCAAGCCCTTGTAAAACACTCCATCTTGCGACAAAGACTATGTATTAAACATTTAAACTTGCCTCACGCACAGCGCTCCTCTCTAGCCTTAATTCGGCCTGTGGGATAACGGGCGTAGGGCTGCGAAGAATTTTTTGAATAAGTTGTATTATTACAGTAGTTGTATTACATCTCAAAACTGTATTTTCGATGCATTTGAGATTCTTCATTCTATTCTTCGAATTGTATTAGCTTAGAAATACTAGAATTATCAATACAACATTGACCCTTTCGTGTTTCATTTTCTCTTATTGAAAACCAAGTAATTTTTTGGAGGGTGGGAGGGGGGTTATGAGTAATTTTATTCATCAAAGTTGGAAGCAAAAAATGTAGATGCATTTGGAACTTGCATCATGGTAAACTTCAGCTAAAACTTTCTATGTAGAAAGGACATTACCCAGACATTTGCGTATAATCGGTGAATAACATTCAATAACAATATATACTAAAACATGTGTGGGTACGTTGCGTACATTTGGAGTCACAGCGGCATTGTTAATATCGAGTTTCCAAACAACAGGTAAAATTTTTGTAAGTTAGCCTGCCAACAGCTGCAACGTGAAAGCAAAGGTCTTTCAAGAAACACTCCACAGTCTTCAACAGAATAAATGTTTTCTTCAACAAAGTGCATGCCTATAACACTGCAAAATTATGCACGGCATTGGACATAATCTGATCAGTTCTGCGTCATCAGCCCAAATAATCAAACTTCGCACCAAGTGATTTTTATCTTTTTCGTTCTTTGCGAAGTGCTCTGAATAAAGAAAATGATTTTGATGAAAGTTGAATACAATATTTCGTAGACAGCCTGTTGAGCTGAACACAAATAGGATGTAACCATAGGAAAAATTAAACTTGACTAGCATGGTGTATACAGTATAAAGAGTGGCCCACAAGCAAGGTGCCCGCACTGATATCGGTAGCACTGATACGTTAACAAACGTTGACACAATTTCATGAGAGGGTACCTTACTTTTGGGCCATCCTGCACTATCGATTGAATTTATTTAATTGTTCTGTTATGATAAAAAGATTTTTCATACAAAGAACCTTTATTAATTCCAACATGTTTTACCGTGGGGTTTTCAATGCCTTACAACTACTGGCGTGGTGAAGGATGTGAGGAATGTGTGGTTTAAGCTTCCTTTCCCAAGGGAAGTACTCCTTGGTTACGTGAAATATCTTGCCTGAGCCGGGATAGAACTCTGAACGGGACGTCCCGGCTGTGAGGCCATCACGCTAACCAGTACGCCATGGAGTCCAAACACGAACATTGCCTACGGGCTCATTTAACAGTTGATCATAAGGTGCAATTCTCTATCGCGATTTCTCTCTTTTCTCCATTAGCCGCTAATGAAAACTTGCCTGAAGTGAGGAGCCTGAGTGTGAGTGAGGGGCAGCAGTAACTAACGACTCATCACTACGAGCAGTTCTCGTATCTACGATACGCAGGGCGCCCTCACCTTGGCACGACCCGCCGCGCCGGAACAGGCAGCAGCGTGCCGGCAACAAGCCTCACCGTAGTTGAGTCGTCCAATAAGTGTTCTCAGTAGAGCGTACAACCCGGATAGTGCGTACACACCGGGTAGTGCGCACACACCGGGTAGTGCGTACACACCAGGTAGTGCGTACACACCGGGTAGTGCGTACACACCGGGTAGTGCGTACACACCGAGTAGTGCGTACACCCCTGGTAGAGCGTACACCCCGGGTAGACCGTCTTTGGCTCATCTCGCTGTTTCCTTTCGAAGTCTGTGTTTGAAGAAGCCGCAATATCTCAGGCGTTGACATCCCGGCAACTCAAACAGACATGCAAGTAGATTCAAACTCGTTCGCAGACGAGGCGTGGTACCTTCGATATCTTCTTCCATGAAACACGTTACTGAGCCACCTGAGTGTCCCCACGTGCGTTCCCATGAAGCGAGTGGCAACGAAGTTTCAAGCTTGATGGGGGCAGCATTCTAATGAAAGAAAACAGAACAAATGCACCAGCGCACAAAAAAAAGTAGCATTTAAATTCATTGAAAGTTCCATAATTCATTATTCAGTAAAGCTTTATTCACACTGCTGCCACGTTCGTTTTCCCGTGCTCTCAGTAAAATAATTTTCGTTGGATCGCATTGGCTCAGCAGGCATGAAGTGTGTACAGCTGCGGGAGCTCAATTTGTTCTGCAATTCTGCTGATGAGATGAGACGACTCTGACGTCCCTCTCACAAGCCTCCTCATCAGTAATCATGATGCGGGTAGCGTTATTCTTTCGATAAACTTTAGAGGCTACCTCATCATCAAATTTCCCGTGACCTGGGAGACAAGTGATATGCTTTGAATTATATTCGGGCTTGAGGAATCTTTTATTCAAATTAGTTCTCAATTTTTCAGTTCAGGTGGTAGAAATGAACTGAGCAGCGAAAGTGAAGAACGAGCGCTTTCAGACTTCACGTAAATAAATTCCTCAATTAAAAGCCTAAACACTTGCACCTCAAATGTGATGAGTTCATTATAGAAGCAAGAATAACTCCAAGGATTAGAACAGGAATTTCAAGTTTTTAAACTTGCATATTGAATTAGCCAGTCACACACCCTCTG
This sequence comes from Orchestia grillus, assembly GCA_014899125.1. Classification (NCBI taxonomy): domain Eukaryota; kingdom Metazoa; phylum Arthropoda; class Malacostraca; order Amphipoda; family Talitridae; genus Orchestia; species Orchestia grillus. The sequence goes on from VOMN01061920.1 coordinate 42,631, forward strand.
ACGCGACCCTTGCTGCAATTACAGGACATTCAAGCGAAATATATTAAATAGATTTCTGCAAGTAACTGGCTCGACTGGAATTAAAACTGAAAGGCTTCAGACTACAGTATGTGTGTATATGATAAGGGTTTCAGAATACACCTGGTTGAAATATGGAATAATTACTCTGTATTTTTTTGAGATCCTTCAAGTACAAATCTGAACTATTTTTTCGTGTAGAAGAGGTAATATTGGTGTTGAAGGGGTAAATAAATTACCTTTCCTAACCCGTCATTTTACCCCACTGTAGTCCCACACTGGTGACCACGCCGTAGTGGGAGCCGTGAAGAAACCCAACATTATCTTTACACTTGGCAAAAACTCTTTTTTCGCCCTTGGATAAGAAGAACCACGCAAATAAAGAAATGACATATGTCCGTACAAGATTTATGATTTCAAAACTTCCACTCATTCATTATCACAGAACGGAGTAGTGTTGAGTCTATTCAGATGACTTGCCTGATAAAATGAAATAATTTTTCTTGTGTTTACCAGAGGCCGTATGGTCCAGCTCGAACGTCACTCGCACTGAGCACTTTTTACGTCCTCGTTCTATCCCATTTCTTTCATTTTCTATGGTACATGAATATGAAATTAACACATTCATTGAAAATTCCAAAATTTAAAAATTAGGCTCTAGTCGACAATTCAGCAGTGAGTGAGGCGGTGGGTGACAGAAAGCCTTCGACTTCAGAAGAAATTAATCAAATCCTCGACGACGGAATGATATTCGAAAGTTTTCGAGCGTGGGCTTAGGCAAGTCCACTCGTGCCCTGAGCAGCGCTGCTGATGTAACTACAAGGCGGACCTCATCCTACATTCCAGCTAAGGCGAGAAGAAAGGCGTGTAGTCCCTCAGAAGATACATAAAAGTGTTACAAGTTGTCAAGGCACAATCTCATATCCCGCAAAATTCCCTAATCTCAAAAGAACGGACAGTTCCAAAGGTCAAGTGACTCGAATGTCTGAGAAGAGGCAGGCGTATTGCATCACCTCAGAAACGCAGTCCAAATCTGCCTTTTGAGAAGAACCTGTTGCAAGGCGAGCGCCCGCCAGTGCTGCGGCCTTTTGCTCCTAAAATTCAAACATTTTAATTGTGTTTGATAGAGTCCGTTGCGGTCAGATCGGCGCACAGTACTTTCTATTTGTTTCACAGGGGAAGATTGAACTTGAATGACCGTTTAAAAAAAATTTTAATTTCATCGCGTACGAAAACATGTATGTCGCACGATTTTCAAAAAGCATGAGATATTTTCTCTCGGTATTTCAATAAAAAGAATGTGTCTTGTCTCAGCTACTTGTCTGGTTCACGTTGTGCAAATTGACAAAGATAAACTTTTGGAAATTTTATGGGTATAGAGAATGCTGACTGCTACAAATTGTCGTCCGTTGTAAGCCATGAGGACAATACCAACTGTAGGTGATACAACTTAGACACCAGTTACACTCGTGTGACACCAGCTACAGCCGTGTGACACCAGCTACAGCCGTGTGACACCAGCTACAGCCGTGTGACACCAGCTACAGCCGTGTGACACCAGTTACACTCGTGTGACACCAGCTACAGTCGTGTGACACCAGCTACAGCTGTGTGACACCAGTTACAGCCGTGTGACACCAGTTACAGCCGTGTGACACTAGCTACAGCCGTGTGACACCAGCTACACTCGTGTGACACCATTTACACTCGTGTGACACCAGTTACACTCGTGTGACACCAGCTACACTCGTGTGACACCAGTTACACTCGTGTGACACCATTTACACTCGTGTGACACCAGTTACACTCGCGTGACGGGCAACTTTGCCTTCGATCGCTAAAGGGCACAAGTGCGCAAGGAAAAAGAGGACGACAAATTGCTTGTAAATTCTACACAACGTGCTTATTTGGTCAATTTATTTGGTCGAGTTCTCATTTAGGTCAAATTTACTTGGTTAAATTTTTATTTAATTCAATTTTTCATCAAGTTTTGTATGTTTTATTTGGCTATATTTATTGGGCCAATTAATCCCTCGAATGTCCCCTGAGCCTCCTGAATACAGCAATTGATCCTTTATGTTCCTTAGTTCTTAGTTTAACTTCAGACACGAATTTTGTCTGTAGCCAGTCGGCTGAGAACAATTCTGGAACGATGTGTCAGTAAGACGCATCGCTGTGAACGTTCAACGGGAGTTGGTTTTGTTGGTGAGGGCCGACATAAAGTTGCCCACATAAAGAGGGCCGACATAAAGTTGCCCACATAAAGAGGGCCGACGTAAAGTCAAAGCGCCTCCCTAATTTTACGTGGTGACGATGTTACCGTTCTAAAATAGCTTAGACGAATCGCTCACCTTGATTTCCGGAAAATAAATACTTGTGAATGCTGAACATGTGATTTATTTGTACACTCCGGGGAAATCGTTAATTTTCGGGTGTTTTGCAAAACGGAAGGACGAAACTGAAAAAAAAATGTTGTTGTGACCTAGTGAAGAACCATTGACGGGTGTTTATGTATCGTAAGCAAAGGAAGACAACGAAGACATCGTAACGAATTATAAGCCGCGAGACATAAAATTATACCTTTTCTTATAATATTTTTAAAAATGTTGCATCAGTTTTTACTCCTTTTACGTAAAACAGTTTATCCGTCGTTTTTCACGTCTGTTTAGAAATGGGCTTTGAGAACAGACGTCAGAATCGTTTAGCAAAACAAGTTTTTGTTGGTAAGTCAGTTTTTATTTTCCTTTACCCCCTATTAATTCCGTCACATCAATACTGAATGCTCATTGCATCGATTTCAATGCGTCAATACTGATTGTACACTGTATCGATCCCGTCTCATCGATACTGAATGTACACTGATGTACACAATTCCGTCGTCAAATATTAGGTTTCGGTCTAGCGGGACTCGCCTTTAAAAAATCTCTTCTGTATTTACTGAACATAAGTTTTAAGCGCTTGTGATAACGGCATCTTTGGTCATAATTGAATTTTTTCTGTCTCTTTGGAGGGTCTCGGGAAGAGGAAAGCTTGTGTAGAGCAAGGGTCATGGTGCAAGTACCTTTTCACTATTTAAGAAATCGGCTGAACTATTTGCTCAACCTATGAGAAAATTGTACAATTAAGAAATGGAAGATCTGGTGTTATTTATATCGAAGAGCAGCCTAATCATTTAATTATCTACTTTCGTTACAGAATAGCATGGAACAAAAAAATAACACCCTTTTAAGAATGATTCGAAAATACTGACGTCTTGAGGAGGTTTTTTTAACAGTTCTATAATTGTCTTGACGGACTTTATGATAAAACTGTAAAAAAGTTCAAGAATGCATTTCCTAGCATCTGTGAAGTTAAAGAATAACTGTTCTCTTATTAGAAATAAATTTATTGCTTCTATTTTCCAATCGATTGACTTCAACCTTTTTTCATTCGATACCTGAGCTCGCTCGACCTCTAATATTCAATCGCGTGCTGAACACAGGGGAAGTTCCATAAACGTCATAAAAAAAAGAGGTCTCCGATCTCTAACTTCTCGCAGGCTCGACTTTTTTGCAAATGTCACATAACTCAAAGCAAAAACAAACATTAGAAGCTTGCTAGAATGTATATCCTTGAAATTCTTTCATGAAATCTTAATCGTGTGTACGAGAAGCATCCCCGTTAACCCTCGATAAGAAGGTCACTGGGGTACCGATAAATCACCAAGATAAATCTCAGCCGCTCTGTCCGTTTGACTTTGGAAATTCCTGTCCATTGTTTTGAGCAAGATTGCCATCTGAGGTGAGATGGGATCGGCCACGGTCACTGTCATGGAATTAGGTGTACAGGATCCTGCTCTTGCTAATTTGTAATAGCTCCAAACTAGATCATCCTGTGAGCTACGCAGGATAGACGGCAGGGAAATCAAAGTTTTTGTTTCGTCATCACAAGAAAACGCTTGATTTCGTCGTTCAGCCTAAGGTAGTTTCTTGATTGTTTCGACTAATACAAATATTTCAATCAAAAAATGTCTCCTTACGCAAAATGCGCCTCCCATTTTAAGTGTTTTAAATGTGCGATTACTTACACTAGCTTCCTTTTGCTACTCAACGATTTCAATGTCGGTACCATACGTACAAAATCTGTCGAGTGAATTGTCAGATTTTGAGCCTTAAAGTCTCGATAAACTAGAAAAATTAGGTGTTAGATTGCATTTCCAAAAGACCTCTTCTATGTCTGAAAACACATGAAATTTTATACTTTTATCTTCATTTTAGGAATGACTGCTTAGTTATGCTTCAATATTCCTTAGAAGAAAGAAACACCTCAAGTCCAGTCGCTCCACCACCGGACCTGCCTCTGTAGCATTTCACAATATTTGACTCAACCAGCAACCAGAGAATTATGGAGTTAATTTACATTCACATAATTAAACTTAAGTTATATAATCATAATTATCTCCATTCCTTACACATTTCCATCGTGCATATGATGTATACCTGTAGTTCCACTTTTAGTTTTTTACTTAGCAAATGTTCCATGCTTAAATATGAATGTTGATGCTATGCGTTCTTCCGTCTTTTGAAGATTTGTTGAAGATAAAATGTTTAATCCAGAAATGTTTAATTTTATACTGGATGAGTTTTTAGACGCTTGATACTTTATTTTTCCGGTAACATTATGAATTTTTTCAACACAGTTCTTTTATTTATCATAAGCAACAAACAAGTTTCTAATCCAGCCTGGAGACTCGTGCTTCCTCTGAGCGACGGCTGCACGACTGAACAGTCATTCTCGTGGCACTACGATACACGTATGAAGTTTAAGCAACGTGCTCTTTTCCTCTGATCATCAGGGTAATTTTTATTGAAGAATCAGTTTTTAAAAAGGAAAGGAGTTCTTATCACAGCCTCAGTTTGGGACGGCCTAGACGAGGTGCTAGGAGGTCGTCAGCAACACGATCCGGCGGCCGCGGGCGGCGCTGGCCATGTGCGATGTAACTCGTGATCAGGAAAAAAATATGTCCTCCATTGTGCCCCGTGCTACGCAATGGTTACGAATAAATAGAGGGGAATTCAAGGACCTGATAATCCACAGAGGGCGAAATATAGTAACTTTTCTTCAAGTAAGTAGTAGTAGTAGTCGCTGTTTTGGTTTTCCTAGGCATTTTATGAAGAGTGTATGCTGACAAACTGAATATCAAAGTGTATGCTGTCAAACTGTAAATTAAAGTGAATGCTGTTAAGCTGTAAATTAAAGTGTATGCTATCAAACTGTAAACTAAAGTGCTTGCTTTCGAACTGTAAATTTTAGCAAGATGATTAAGTTGACTGAAGTGCCAGTCATTTTTGGCAAACGTTGCCACTTGCAAACTCTTTTTGGTTGCATCGCTGCTGCTTGTGATGGTGAAAACCGTGGTTAGGATGTAGTATCTGGGGGTTCTACTTCTCCAGGTTCCACATAGCAGTAGGACCGCTATGTAGGTACATTATTTAGGTACTACAAAGTACTACCCTTTCGCACGTGGTACATATTTGTGCCAAAACGTGTATTAATAATGTGCAGAGTGGTACGTAAAGAGGATGTACACACCACTACGTTCTCAACCTATTTTGTAAATTCTATTACCCACTCTATTTATTTCTTTTTGACTTTACTCTCAAAAATAGCATGCAGAAAAACGTGTGTTGCTATGAGCCGTTTTCTCGAATACCATCCAGATTTTCATTCATTTCCTAAAACCCACTCAATTAACCTTTTCTACCGGAAGTAAAAACTCAATTCAATTAAACTTTTGCGGCAATATTTCAGAAACATTAAACGGTTTTTGTTTTGGGGACAAATCTTGATTCTGGAACAATTGCTGCGCTAAAATTCCTCTTTGTCATTTCAGCTGGAAAATCGCATTCCGTTCAAGCGTCCCTCACACCAGAATTTCCTCCAATCAAGGATTATGTAAACTGCAAACTTCCACTCAACTCGACCATTCTATGCAGGGAAAGCTGAATAATTTCTCAATCGAATATTGCCCAGGCCTGTGACCACGCTGTCACTCAACTGCAAACTTGTAATGGAAATGGAATCTCCCTCAACAGAAGCTCTGCTGTAGTCACACTTTACTACTTCACTAAAGCCTGCACAATCGCCAATTTTCTCCAAAATCAGCATTGTTATTTGCTAGAAAACTATTCCCCGAGCTGAGAATAAATTTATATTAGACCCAGTTTAGTTCCGACGTTGAATATTTAACATGCTGAAGCTTGCAGTTTATCCTAAATATTCATATTCCTCGAGCTAAGTGATAATGGTGAATGCATACTTCATCCAAATTTAAAATATATGACAAGTATTCACTTTGGGCCAACGGAGAGGCTTTCGTATCCATTGATCGAAAGTGTAAAAAAAGTTCATGATTATAATCTGAAACTGTTTACATTCTCCCTCCTCGAGTTTGGTTTCCGTGAAAATTATTCATTTCACATGAATATCTATTTTTGCTTCACTTATATTGCTTGCGGTGAATATTCTGCAGGACTGTAAGTGTAAGCGTTGAAGTCGAGAAATTCACAGAATTTTGCTCGCAGGAAATTCTCACTGTAAGTTCGCTACGAGGGAACTCGCTGTAGACAGAAATGAATTTCCATTCACATTACTCACAACTGGCATGATAGGTAGATTGTGCTCATTTGGAACATTGTATGGTGGAAGATGTATGTATTTTCATTCCAAATATCGTGCTAGTAAAAATTTCCCATCAAATAATTCACTCATGACAAAGCCAAGAATTTCCCTGAGGGACAGGTATAGAGACGCTTCAATAATGCTTAACGTCAATTCTCTTTTAGTTAGCTGACTTTAGATCATAGCATTTTGTCAAAATTTCCCACTGTAAACCATTGCAAAACTTTTAACGAAATAACAAATTCCCTCTCCTGACGTACTTGCAGTATAAAAGTTCCGTGTGCAATAAATAACACGAACCCAAAATATCAAAGGAATTCGCTCACACAGCGGGAACCTAGCTGGTGGAAGGGTCTGCAAAATGCGTACAGCCCCGGCTTTTCCTGCGCATTGAATCGAAGAAAAATTCTAACCTCTACTGCAGACGTAAAATTTGAGTGAAGACAAATTATGTGTTATGCGTTAGGGGGTAGAGAATTTGATGTTCAGCCAGGTCGCCTGAATATGCACGTGCGACCTGCAATCGGACAGTGAGGTCTGTCACAATACCTGCGCGGTTTTTAGGTTTTTAGGTTTGGCTCTGCAAATACCGGCCCCACAATGGCACAAAGCAGCGGATGTGCTCGCCATTGTGTATGACCAATTTACAAAAGTCCTCGTCAGCGACCCAATTATTGCTTCTTCGTATCTTTTTGAGAGCCTCATGCGATTCTCCGCCCTCGTCACTGCCTCGAACTAAGATACCGTGAGCACCGCACTGACATTACCAGAGAAGCTGACATTAAATTCGGCCCTTGGTGTAAAAGAGCACATCGCTCGGGAGCCAACGTGTTATTTTAATTAACCTTCCCATGGCTTATTCTTCACTCTATTCTTTAATTTATTCTGGACGACTTGTGCCTGCACGGAGCTAATTTATTGAGAACCTGAGAAATTCATTCGAGACCAATTTTCCCCGACACAGCATCACACAGATTCCTCTTACGTTCGAGGAATATGTTATCTCTCTCTCGATAAGCTCCTCTATGGTTATTAGTGAATGTAATTTGTTGAGTAAAACTAATGAGATTAATTGAGGGAGTGATGAGTTTCAGAGCTCTTGTAATATGGCTTTGCAATCCCTTGATTCGAGTAGCAGAATTGAGAGGATTTATGAATTTAAATTTGAGTAAACGCATATGAACAGCTCTCCTATCATGCTCTTTCCGATGGTGCGTAGCTTATCCAATATGCGTATCCTGGTCTGTCTTTACAAGCGTACGTACTGCACACATGGGATGTCGAATAACTTATTTATGCATGCGAGCTTGTGGAGCATTAGCAACGCGTTGAGTTGCGTACGCGACATGAGCAGCGACGGTCATACGAGGCTTTCACTTGAGCTGCTGCGTTGCGTCAGGCAATTAAAGCAAGAAAGAAAGAAAAAAGAAAGAAAAATTAGTTTATTCCGAAATCTGACACACACAGAGCATGGTACAATTGGATTTTCAAACATTAAGACTACAATCGAAACTTAATGTGATCAACAAGGCTACAACCTTAAAATTACATGTGAGCGTTGTATTGAAACTTCTAATTGTGAATTTAAATTTGGTGCTAGGCCCCAAAAGTTAATTATTTACCAAAATTATCTTTTGATTTTATGTGCACACCTCTTGCAATTAAAAAATTACAGGGGAAAGACGGCCCACTTCCACCTTGATTCTCTTATGCATAAGATAGGCCGTAAAATGATCACGAAAATTAGAACCTGTTATGAATTATGCAAAAAACAGACACCTATAATTTAAGTTAGAGTTGTAGTAACACTGAACTTGTACAGATTTGTGCCCTCTTGTTCTTGCGAAACATATGTGAATGGTGTGATGTGAATTCACAATTGTACTGTACAAACTTGAGCAGTTAGTGAGAAAGAAATGATTGTTCATTCCAAAAGTAAGTGACTCACGTGACATATGATATGGTAAATCACTCGGCTAAACAGTCCTTCTCGTTAAAATATGATAGGCATGTAAATTTTAAGGAAAGTATGGTACATATATGGGGCTCTCTTCTTCTGGTCATTAGGGCTGTTTTTATCGAAAAGTCAATTTCCACAGTCGGAAGTGTTCCTTAATTCATTCGTCCACTCCACGTTAGTTCCATGCGTGAGCTCGAGACGGCGCACAGGCAAGACCCCACAGCTTCGTCTAAGTCGCATCTTCTGCTGTGGAGAGGCCAGGTTGGATAAATTGTAAAAACTGAAATTTGCACTAGTAATATATGTAATATAGTTGTAACATGTATTTGTAAATAAATGTATTGTATATATTTGTGTTATATTTGTAATATATTTTAAATGGTTACGTATGCATGTTACAGGATGAAAGCTCAGAGCTACAAATCTCATGTTTTGCACACCATTTATCTGAACGGTTCTGTAGAAGATGTTACATATTTACCGAATACGATCACATTGTTCCTCTTTCTCAAACACAGTGCGAATTGATGCGCTTATAACAAAGCTAGGATCAGCGGCACCACGGGACATTACGGAGGCGGGCATTGCAGCCAGCCAATCAATGCGAGGAGATTTTTAAAACAAGGTAAGGTGCAGTCTGGCGGAGCGCGTCGCGTCGTGCCTCAGCACAGGNATTGTGGTGCCCCTGCCGTCACGTTACATCCTTTCCAAGCCTTGGGCCAACTGGGCAACTCTATACACTTTTCCATGAACACACTTCTCTTTCGAGTAGGTTTCAATCCTTGGTTTTAATTTTTATTTGTAAATTGATAAAAGATTTGCTTTAAATAATCACCGAGGGATAGAAATCTAGAAATCTGCACGACAATATTCCCTCGTAAAATCCAAAGAAGTTTCTTACCTAAAGCCACTTGGCGGTGCCGTCGCTCTAACAGGACTACAGACTAAGTGCCTGCAAACCTAATACTGTGCTACATCATTTCGACGAGTCAAATATCAGGCAACACCACAAATAAAAATCGTCAGCGTCGATTCACAGGGGAATGCAGGGCGAACTGAATGTTCATTATTTTCTTTTCAATCCCAAAGGCATAATTTAATTCCCAATTTAATTTTAATTTTTCATAATTTAATTTGCTCTTCTATCGCAAGGGAATAATTTAATTTTCAATTTAATTTATATTTTTCATAATTTAGTTTTTAATTTAATTGTCTTTCCAATCCTGAACATATAATTTCAATTTCAATTTTCGGAACGGAATAATGGCCGTCGGAAACGTGCGTTGACTTCTGTAGTATATTTTGGTCCTGTCATTAGTCCTGGGAACTGAGAGGTTGCAGGTTTCGTCATCAAAGGTTGAAGTTCAAATCAAAAGTGATTTTAGCTCGAAATCAAAGAACACTTGAACAGTGGAAAATGGCCGATGCAATTGCTAACGAAACATTTTATTAATGGAATCTTATGGGAACATCAAACCTGACACTCTGTGATATTTTTCATTTTCGCATTTTGTCTCTGGGTGGCCAGCTGCCATCCAGAGATCTAACATTTTCATTGGTTTCCTCCTTCATATTCAGAAAATCTTCAAAATTCGAATGCTGGAGCGACGAGTGTGTTCACGGCTACCACGAGCGTGAGTCGGCAATGAGGTTGGGTGCTCTGAGAGACCTACGCAAAATGTCACGTGTTGAAAACGCTAGATCTTGTGCAGAAAGGAACTTCAAGGGTTTTTTGTGTATAAAAGTGATGCCTAGATTGTATAGCAGAAATTTTTATAGGCTTCATTTGTGCTGTACGTGTACATTATGCTCGTTTTTCTATATATACGATCGAAAGGAAGTTCAGATAGCTAGACACTACGCTATCTAAAAATTATGACAATTTAGAAAAATTGAGACCGATTGAAATTTTTCTTTATGGGTACGGAAGATGATTACTGTATTTCCTCGGAAGCTTTACTTTTAACAAACCCAAATTTATTCGGTAAATATTTTTTAATAAATTATTTTTGTATCATTTTTGACACCAACTACGATCTTTATTCTGCAATGCATATATTTATGAGATTCTTGAAACACTGCCAGTTAATATTTGCACATTATATGAGAGCACTGCGACGAATATCTTGCTTTCAGAGAAGATCCTTTTTTAGTTGGTCTTAGAAAAATTTACTGATAGCAACTAAATTTCGAAAATGGGGTATCTATAACGATTAAGAAAACGATTTCTCAAGTACTTTCAACCATTGCTGACATTCAATGTTCAGCGTCATCTTTTAGGTACTCAGCCCCAGCGGAAAAAAATCTATTGAAGGTTGTCTTGGAAACTCAGGATGTTCAAATATTCAAGCAGGTCATATCGCTTATCTTGCAAGCGTGAGTGTGGCCCACCTTCTGCATAATATTAAACCTGATGAACGATGAAGAAACGTAGAATTAATACCGGCAATAACAACTAGCAGCCGCAATATTCAGCGCAATATCAACCACGTCAATGACGATAGTAATTACAACGAGAAAAATTCCATGTATTTATAAGTTTACTGCAATGCTCTGCATATTATCTGCAGGTTCGTACCTTTACGTTAAGCACACACTACGTGCACAACGACCCCTCACAATCTCAACACAGGGCTTCTGTCAGGGGCTTGCCCTCGGACCCCTCGCACCCCTCGAACCCCTCGGATCCCTCGGACCCCTCGG
>VOMN01061922.1:0-14263 GCA_014899125.1 Orchestia grillus
GAGTTGGAATGCAGGTTCACTCCGTATGTCAAACGAGCTGTACCCCCTTGCACGGCCTCCTGCCTCCTGCTGCCGCCGCTGCTGCTGGTGGTGCGGTGGTGGTGATGTGGCTTGTTACTAATGATGGCGGTGGTGCGTCCTGTTCTTGTTGCTGCTGAGGATGATGGTGGTGCTAGTGGTGTGATACGGTTGTTGATACGTTTGGCGATGGTGCTAATGGTAGTGGTGATGCAGTTTGTTGTTACTGATGATGGTAGTGGTGGTGAGGCTGGTTGCTGTTACCACTGATGCTGGTGGTGGTGTTATAGTGGTGGTGGGACCGTTGGCTATTGTTACTACTGACAAAACTTCAGCCGCTCTAAGTGATGTTGGTTTGATGCTAATGTCGCTGATGTTGGTAGCAGGAGGTAACATCTGGTGCTGCTCCATGGATGCTACACCTGTTGCTGCAGCTGGTGCAGCTCCTACAGCTGGGGAAGACGCTCTTCCAAATGGCGGGCTGCGGTCCGTGTGTGTGTGGCCTGAAGTCCTCCTCAGAGCATCGCAAGAGGCCAGCCAGCATTACTCGAGGGGCTCAGGAACTGACGCTGGGGCCGAGGTTGCAGCAGCGCGCAGAGTAGAACGCGTCGATTTGGTCACTGCTTGCGTCGGCGCGACGTCGCCTGTGTCGTACGGACGGTTGGTCCAGCGAGGCACGTAGCTCTTCAGAACATTTGCTTCGACTCGCACAGCTCAGACATTTGTGGTACGTTTCAAACGCGCTGATGGCAAAGTTTACTTTCGGTGAACAATTTTTGTTATGATTCCTTCCCTCCGTTGTTGGTAGGAATGATGATTCCCTCAACCGACACTGTGGCTGGAACAATCCTTCCCTCAACCGACACTGTGGCTGGAACAATCCTCCCCTCCACCTACACTGTGGCTGGAACAATCCTTCCCTCCACCGACACTGACTGAAACAATCCTCCCCTCCACCTACACTGACAGAAACAATCCTCCCCTCCACCGACACTGACTGGAACAATCCTCCCCTCCACCGACACTGACTGGAACAATCCTCCCTTCCACCTACACTGACTGAAACAATCCTCCCCTCCACCGACACTGACTGAAACAATCCTCCCCTCCACCGACACTGACTGGAACAATCCTCCCCTCCACCTACACTGACTGAAACAATCCTCCCCAGTATTCTCAGGAATCAAGAGCAGCTCGTCGTAACCGAGGCATGATTTCGATTCCTCGAGCTGCGGCTCCCGGCTGTTGAGCACCCGGGGACCCGGCTTGCATTGCTGCTGTCACTAGCGCTAATTTAATGCAATGTGCAATGAAAGTAATCATTGGCATCTTCCAGGAGCTGCTCGGTTTGCTTGCTCCGGTGCCTGCGTGCCTGCCTGCATCACGGCACGCATTCTTCTGGATACCTGAGTGACATGGCATGTTGTCGCTCGTCTTTGTGTGCTGGCACCTCCCCGTTTGTTGTGGCGCTCTGCCATAAAAATGATAATGGTAATTTTACGTATAATATTATGGCATTCTCGAGCGTGACGTCACACATGCTCCAGCCGTTCTGTACACGCTCGAACTTACTCGCTTTCCGCTTGGGTGGATCCTTGCATGCATCCACCTTGGGTACTGCCAGTAGTGGATGGACGTGCCAATGGTGGATGAACGTGCCAGTAGTGGATGGACGTGCCAGTAGTGGATGGACGTGCCAGTAGTAGATGGACGTGCCAGTAGTGGATGGACGTGCCAGTTGTGGGTGGACGTGCCAGTAGTGGATGGACGTGCCAGTAGTGGATGGACGTGCCAGAAGTGGATGAACGTGCCAGAAGTGGATGAACGTGCCAGAAGTGGATGGACGTGCCAGAAGTGGATGAACGGGCCAGAAGTGGATGGACGTGCTATTGTTGGGTGAACGGGGCAATGGTGGATGAATGTACCATTGGTGGGTGAAACTGCGTCCTTATGCATTTCTTCGTTGATTTTTGCCGCCACACTTGCGCAAAACACGAGGCTGGGCTCTGCAGCGACCAACGATCTGGTTTTGTTTCTTTTGGATGACGCTTGTGCGGCGTAGACGCGATCGAGAGCGGTGTGAAGCGTGGGAATTTAGCGACAGTTCCCTTAATTTGAAGAAGCTATCTTGATTTGAACCAGCTATCTTGATTTGAAGCTGTTATCTTGATTTGAAGCAGCTATCTTGGTTTGATACCATTACCTTGATTTGAAGCCGTTGCCTTGATTTGAAGCAGTTACCTCGATTTAAAGCAGTAATGTTGATTTGAAGAAGTAATGTTGATTTGAAGGAGTAATGTTGGTTTGAAGAAGTAATGTTGATTTGGAGCAGTTACCTTGATTTGAAGCAGTAACCTCAATTGCAGCAGTTTCCTTGGTTTGTACCAGCTACCCTAACTTCATTACTAGTAGACCATGTAACTTACAACACACTTCCGCTTGATGCATTGTCATCAATTATAATACAGTGTTACGAACTTGGTATTTCTGCATCTCCTGCGGTGATGTTCCATCGATATCCAAAGTCCTCTAAAGACGAGTGTGGTGTAAACATCCCTGCGGTGTAAGCATTAGTGGAGTATTTCTTTACCGCGTAGTGTCCGTATTAGCACCTATTTCAGAGACGTCAATAGGCAATGTTGCCAAATTATGGACGGCCTGACATCTAGAAAACGGTCCACACGTCCAGCCAGAGAGTAATTCTCAGCTTACCCGCGCCCTTTGTGTTCTCTGTTGTGCTCCACGCACTCCTTGTGTTCTCTGTTGTGCTCCACGCACTCATAGTGTTCTCTGTTGTGCTCCACGCACTCCTTGTGTTCTCTGTTGTGCTCCACGGACTCCTTGGGTTCTCTGTTGTGCTCCACGGACTCCTTGTGTTCTCTGTTGTGCTCCATAGACTCCTCAGGTTGTACGTGTCGCGCTCGCACCCAGCACTCTCCCAGCTCAGCTGGAGCAGTGCGCTGTGATGCTGCTCGTTTATGAACACTTCGCTGCATATCTAACGAGCGCTGCGACAGCCCATGGTGCTCTGGGTACTCCGCATCTCACGTAATTGTTTTCGCCAACCGACCTTGTCATTGATAAAGGTGGGTTACCGCTACCAGCGACGGTAGAGGGGGCTTCGATCAAGCTAACCCTTCGCCGTCTGTGGGCACTTCAAAATCCACTTTCGCAAAGATGCTGGCTATTCTCCGTAAAATGCAAAGTGCAGTATTCTTGCATACGTACGTGAGGCTGCAGCTAGTGTGGCGTACAAGGCTCGATGCAGCCTTGCCGCATGAATTATTTGGCAGTGTAATGGTTGAACGGCTTTTATCTCGAACGCGTTCGCTGCCATTTGACGCACCTGTGCGTATTTCGGTGTGCTACTCCCGTGCTGTGTTCCCATGCGTAGCTCTAGTGGTATGTTGCCATGTGTAGCTCTAGTGGTATGTTGCCATGTGTAGCTCTAGTGGTATGTTGCCATGAGTAGCTCTAGTGGTATGTTGCCATGTGTAGCTCTTGTGGTATTTAGCTGTTAAATTTCCACCATTAACTTTTGCCACTGACGCTCCCGTTCGTCAACATTGATTATATATGCATTAGTTCTTCTACCTAATAGAAGCACTGTTACGAAAAAAATTACAATTTCAATATTTTCCATGACGACAATCGTGGTGGCAAGGGACAACGAAACTAACGTTCACGGTGGGAACGAATGTATTACTTAGGGGGGTGTGAATGTGTTAGAGATGTGTCAATGTGCACACGTTGACTTGTGTTACTTAAAAATTAGTTAATTAGGTGCGTTAACGTGTTAATTAAAGGTGAGTTAATTAGAAAAAATAGGCTCACACGAAGCTCGCCGCGTACGCCCGCCTGTCCGCACGGAAGTCGCGAGTTTGGTGCGAGCGCTCAACACCCTCCTAGCCGCCCTCACCATTTCTAAGTTGTCCAACATTTTATTTCACGAGGTACAGGTTTACTCTCAAAAACGCCTTCTTGCTTCATTGGGTGTAAGGCAACCAAGACAACAGGACAAGATTTCCTTTAAGCAGGCTTCATTCAGTCAAACCAACGCCCGGCACGTGTGACAGTTATTGTAAGGTTCTGAACTCTGTGTGGGGCACCCGAGGGTTGAAGAGACGCTCTGATGGGGACTGGCGTTCCCAGGGGGCACTGCTAGGGTACCTCAGCTATAGATAGGTCCTCGAAACTTCTATATTTCGTGCACACTTTGTTTTTTCTTTCCATTTTAATGCCTTATCTTTTCTTCCTCTTCCTTCTTAATATGCTGTTTTTATGCGCTGGGAATGCTGTGTGGGAACACACCTGTGGATAGATTCCTCATCTTTTAAACTGTATACTAAATGGTCCCTTCTTTTTCGCTTACTTTAACCACATTTCATGCGGATAAGGAGCTTCAAACTAACTAATAATAATAAAATCAAGCGATACCGTTTACCAATTTCTCACGTTTTCTCGCCTCGCTTTTACACGGCAGCACATTCCATTTCGAATGAGATCACTTTTACGCACGTGTCGTTAAATTGCATTTTATCAACGGAAAGCTAAAATCCGTGAACCGTTCGCATAAGGTCTGCGGCTGCTGACGGAGGCCCCGATTGATGTGACCGCACCACCGCTCCTGGTGTCACGCGACCGCAATTGGTTATGCAGATTGTCGTGGGTTTGAAGGCTGGTGTTTTGAGGGCCGCAAACCGTGTAGTATTCCAATGTTTCTGCCCCCTGTCAAGTCAACTGATGTATTTCAAGGTCGAGCCGAGCAGCTGATGCGACGCAACGCTGGTCGAACTCCAGCGTGTATTGATCGTGCAGTTTTGGGATTTTGGGCATGAAACCTAGGTCGTTGTTAACATCGTCGTGTATTTATCGTGAAGTTTTTGGGGATGGAATTTAAATCGTTGTAAACACGATCGTGTATTCATCGTACCGTTTTGGGGATCAAACCCTTGATCGCGGTTAACATCGTTGTATAATCAATTACAATATTCTGGGTTAAACCACGATCATGATAAGCACCATTGTATTTTTAGGGACAATTTTGTGGATTAAGCCCCAATCGACCTTAACGCCATCGTGTATGTTTGTATACAAATTTGTGGATGAAACTAAGGCAATAGTAAACACGACCCTGTAGTGAGATACGATTTTGTGGTTGAAACCTCAGTCGTCGTGAACTCGATTCTTTATTTGTGTAAAATTTTGTAGGTTAAATCCCTGTGTTCGTAAACACCCGTGTGTTGTACAAGGGAGGTAGCTGGAGTCGAGGCCTTCGCGATCTCGTCAAATTTGGGACCGTTGCGTTATCGCAACACTCTACCACGCCGAGGCTCCATTGTTGCGCTTTCGCAGTACTGTAAACTGTTGCTCGTCTGTGTGCAGCGAAATGATGTTTAGCAACATTTGCAGTTGATGCAAACTCAGAACATTTCCATTAACTTTTTCTGTGAATTTTCAAAACATTAAGCAGAGAAAAAGCTTCATTTTCGTTCGGATCGGACGGGTCACTTAGCCAACGTTGCATTGGTGTCTTGCGCCGTGAGTGCTCACCTATCGACCATGCGAGGGGAAAAGCGCAGTCCATAGTGACCGTGATCAACGAAACAAGGAATTGAGCGTGATGATTCACGTGGATAAAGTGGCACGTGTGTGACGAGCGTCCGTCAGTTGCACGAGCCACTGACGGTGTCGATGCGTCAACGATAACTCTTGCTTGCAGCGACTTACTTGCCTGCCATTTGCGCTGCTAAACAGCGTGTTATTTGCGGCTGTGTTGGGCCGTGCCGCAGCGCCAACTTGCTCGTGTTGGCAGCCCCGTGCACAGCGACGTCCAGCACCGAATACGTTATTGTTCATTGCGTGAAGCATGCTGCTGTTGGCGGCACCTGACATGCTGGGATTTTGAAACAGCGCCCGCAGCACGTTCTTACCTGCTACTCTCTCAGTGAACCGCGCGTTGTGCTCTGCTGATACTGCACGGCAGGCGCTGCACGCTGGGTGCTGCGATGTAAAGTATGACAGGCACAACACAAGATAGTGCAGGTGTCATCACAAGGAGCTGCAGGTGTCATCACAAGGTGCTGCAAGTGTCATCACAAGATGGTGCAGGTGTCATCACAAGATGGTGCAGGTGTCATCACAAGATGGTGCAGGTGTCATCACAAGATGCTGCAGGTGTCATCACAAGAAGCTGCAGGTGTCATCACAAGGAGCTGCAGGTGTCATCACAAGGTGCTGCAGGTACAATCAAGAGGTGCTATTGTTTCAACGGACGTCTGAAACATTGGATGTTATTAGCGCTTTTCTGAACTGGTTTACTGTGTCAGTTTCGTCTGAGGTCGACCGAATTAAATTTTTGGTCGAGCATCCGACTCCTTGGCCTGTTTCTGCCAGGCTTTCGAAGAGTTAGTTGAGTGAGACGTTATTTGGTGTCGGTTGCGTGAGATTAAATTGCTCGGAGATGTGCATTTCTGCCGTCCTGACAAACGTTGCTGGCACGTGACGCATTTCATTCCTTTGCTTCCACGGTCAACTTGTGCAGTACGTGAATTGCGAAGCACTTTCTGAAGGTGCAACGGCTCTTGTGATGAACATAAAATAATAAAATATTCATTGTTCCCATGTTTTTGCGTTTTGCTCTCGTACATTCCTATTATCTCTTGTTGTACCGTAGCGTACGTTACTCGTATTTTTACAATACGTGTTCAGTATTTCATGTTAGTTTAATGGAATATTGATACGCTAAACACGAATTGATAATTTTCTTTCTTAAACTTTGAAAAAACGTGGAAGAATCTGGTCGGAGTGGGATGGTCCTATGTCGCTGCTAGTAAATGTTTTGGCCGAGTCTGGTTGCTGTAGTTACTTCGTTTGAGAATTGTTTACTATTGAAAAGGATTGATAGCGTTTTATAATTCTTTTATACTTGCTATTTAGCAAGGAAGCCTGAGCGGTCATTTCATGGCACCGTCTTAGGAGGGGAATACTGATGTCGATTAATTGATATTTAAATTGTATGGCGACATTCTTTTGAGATTATACTTAATGAATTTATAATTAGGTCTCGTTAATGAGGAACTCTAATTAGACGAGAATTTTCAACACCTTCCACTGCTTTTACGTAAACAAGGATATGAGTCGATAGGAATTTTCTATATTCATGCTTTAAAATAAAGTAGCCTAACATTATTACATTCAAGACCTGTCAGTCTGCACCACTAAGCCGTAGCATGGCACAAGTAACGCGGCTGAGAGGTCTAAGTTCTCATTCTATTTAGTCACACGCTTCTAGTAGTCACATCGGATAGCTAAATTCCTAAAACACATGAAATGCTAACGAGACGGGATCTTGTCACGCGATCAAAACATAATTAACATATTTGGCTGCTAGCCACTCTCGGCAACGCCTAATTAAGAAGATACAAAATACCACATTATTACGAAGGTACTCAACTTAAGTAGATACACAGATGTCGAGTGGTGCACAACCCTGAATAAATATGTAAATATGCAGTCTCTATATTCACGCTGAACTCCAGGGATTGTCGGAACGTTGGCGTAACGCAAGGCTCCGAGCTCTGGGGCTCAGGGCTGGTGTGAGGGCGGCTGCGTCGTAGGAGCAGCCGTCAGTGTCCTTTGGAATGTAGCTTCGATGTTTCTCTTGGCGTTCTCCTGAGAATGTTGAATGTTGATAAGGCGGTCTTCTGGTATTCTACGCCTAATCAGATGTTAATGACGATTCTCTAAGAAGTTGAACGTTGATGAGACGGTTTTCTTTTAATGTTTGCTTGTTTGATGTTGATGAGGATATCTTCGAAGATAAATGTTGAACGTTAGTGAGGCGGTCTTGTATGTATGTATAACGCCTCTGCTGACGGAGGTAGGGCCCCGCGGCCCGACCGAATTAGAAGTCTTCCCTTGTACATCTCGACGGTTGTTGCTGACTCACACTTGAAATAGGTGAGGGTGAAGAGGGTAAGGGGTAGCTGTGCACTGTCTCGCACGATAGACCCCCCGATAATGATGCCCTCGGTTGTTGGTCAGTCTCTGTGTACCAACCCCGCCCTCTCACCCCGCTACATGGGGTTGTAACAGACGTGTGGGGTTGGCGTCTCAAGGAAAGCGTGGGAAAGCCTATCACTGCTATGTGGGGAAATTCTGCATTTTGAATGTAAAATAGGAATAGGAGTTTAACTAATAGCGCTATGAAATATTCCTTAATAATACGAATAAGTTGACATATACAAAGCCCCAGCTTACTCTCATAGAGGGACTTTGGGAATGAATGCTCATGGTGGTGAGGGAAGGTACGTGGTTAAAACTTCCATCAAACGTGTCTGGTCTCCAAGAAAAACTGTATGTCACGCCGGCTTAGTAAAGGAACGCGGGATGTGTAGGTTCTAGAAGACGGTGTTGGGGATGCCTTTGTTGTAGTCAATCCAGGGGAATTTTGAATGTTGCCTCCCACGAAATAGATTGTTTTTTTATGTACGTCTTCTTTTATTTACTTCCTTGTTCGGTCGCGATAGGGTCTATAACAGGAGTCACGACTCGTTTACTTCCTATTCGTACACGAAACTTCTGTACGTCCCTTCACTATGGGTACAGTAGAGTGCCTAATTCGTGAATAGCTAATGCCAGTTGCGAGTCAATCAAAATCTGGTACGATTTTAGGTTTATGGCTACTAGCGGTACAGGGCCAAATTCCCGAAATTTCGGTCTATCGTCTCGCCAAAATTCTCTAGGATTAGAGCTTTCGTGAATTCAGGATTTGTGAATTGCGGCGCTCCGCCGTGCTTCCAAACGTGCATTAGGAATGAATGCAATTTAACTCTAAGTTTCGCTACGGTCGTGGGATTGAGACGTCGAGCAGCGTGCCGCATTAGGGTTCGTCCCGAGTCAATTGCTCCTAGAATCTTCGACGCTGGATACACGAGTCCGTTGTGAGCGTAGTTTCGAGTTTTTACGCCCATTTCTTCTTTACTTTCTTTTTATTGTTTATTTTTAGTTTCCTTTATCTCTTTTTTCTTTTGCTCTGTCCCTCTTTTCTTTTCCCTTACCTCTTTTTTCTTTATTTTTATTTCTTACGTTCTCGTACCCCTTCACTGCGTGGATCATTGCTGCACCACTCCCTCGAGTAGGGGCAGTGCCTGAGCGGTGGCGGCTCTAGACATGCCCAACTGGCCTCAACGCGCTTCGCACGACGCGGGTTAGAATCAGCTGCCTCGTCTGTGCCTCTCCATGCGTTAGGAGCTCAGGAGGTGCGAGTGAGGTCTAGCACGCCATAGTACTAAGGGCTCATTAAGGAAGGCCAATACTTAACCATTTTTGCTCGAATATCATCGTTTCAGTGGTACGCTGTCGTTGTAGCTCGCTTTCAAGTTCTTTTTTGATGTATGGTTGAAATATTTCTCTACGGGTCGGAATTTATGACGAGCGGATCTTGAACGTTGCCCCTGTAATTTGTTAGCAGAGAATTTCATTTGGTTCATACACGAAGACTATCGCGATGCAGTAGGCCAGTCCAGTATCGGGTGCGAGCGACGCTGTCGCCTGTGCTATTTGACGCCAAAAGGTCCAACTCATTTCTTATACGTGTAAACGAATGAAATTTGAAGAAGTCGTTCAAATTTTGTGAATATTCACCCTAGTTTTGAACGAAACGAGAATAATTCAGGACGTTACCGTATCACATATTTCGAATGTGCATTATTATTGACAGTGGTCATTAATTATTGGCTTAATATGATGGCATGTTAAAATTTTACCCCTCCCATTTTGCCCTCGTAATCACAACTCCGGAGGTGCTTTGGATCACTCACGGCGCAACCCTTCACGCCAC
Organism: Orchestia grillus; assembly: GCA_014899125.1. NCBI lineage: Eukaryota > Metazoa > Arthropoda > Malacostraca > Amphipoda > Talitridae > Orchestia > Orchestia grillus. The sequence continues at coordinate 9,863 of VOMN01061922.1, forward strand.
GGTGTCATTCACGCTCATATTTAACTTAAAGTTACTTTTAATGTTACTAAGTTGCTAAAATATGAACATTACTTTATTTGACATCTAACATTCCACTTTGGAGGTCTTCAATTGGCCTTCCAACATCTGGCAACGAATGTGACGAGCGGTAAAACACCTGTTGTAATCAACCCATTCATGTTCATTTTATCACCCAAACCCGTCACGACCGAACAAGAAAAACATGATAAGGCCCCTGCTGGAGCTTACGCTCGTATTGGTGATACGGTCGTTGGGTGGGTGTAGGGTTCTCTCGAGGGGTGTCCACTGGGGGTATTGTTGGTGTTGAATTGGTATTGATACTGTTAGCTTAGTGCTACGAGTATCAATTTAGTGTTGCTAGTGTTCTATTGATATTGCTAGTGATGGTTTAATATCGCTAGTATTGTTTGTGTTACTTCAGCAGTACTAGCGTGTTCAGTGTTGTTTTGGTATTTCTAGGATATGTTTGGTATTGCTAGTATCGGTATATTATTGCTTGCATTGGTTTGTTTTTGGTAGTATTTATTTACTTTTGCTAGTATTTCTTCATTATCGATTCAGTATTTTCTGAATGTTGATCTAGTATTATTTTCGCATTGCTGGCATGGGGCCACCAAGGGGGACCGCTAAGGAAAGCGGGCTATAGGTATACCTACAATACGAATCATGCAGTCCAGCTCCACGAGAATTAATGATGCTTCTCGTTCCCCTACGAGTAGACAAGTCGTGTGACGTGCAAGTGCAAACGCGGTCCATTTTCGCTTTCGTTTTATCTTGTCACCCAATAAAGAAACACGTGGGCACCAAAGCCGTGCCCTACTGCCCCGCTGGAGAGCCGGATGTTGCCGTTTGGGTAACACAATTTATTGATCGTTCATGTTCAGGATTTTTCTTTTTTTCTCACCATGCTGTCGTTTGCCTGCCGCTGCAGCAGCTCGACTTTAACCAACCCCTTGAACGCCGCTTTGTTTCCTGCAATTTCGTCCATCAACACGGAGCTCGGTTTAACTCGCAATGATGTCTGAGCTCGACAGTATTTGTGCATCTCTTTAATGTTTTGTCGAGGCATCATTTACGCTGTGTAGTTCAATACTTTTTTGAAGTGTATTTCTGATGGCGTGGGGCGTCTCTTTGTACAAATGAATTGTGTATTCATGACACCTGCCATTGCTGCATTCATTGTAGGTGCAATTGCTGCTGCATTCTTGCCTGCTTCAATTGTTGCTGCATTAATTGCATTCATCATCGTTGTGCTTCTCCAGCTGCAATTGCCGCAGGTGTTGAATCTGCAATTGTTGCAGTCCCTTTAGCTACAATTGTAGACTGTAGAGTTCACATCTGCAGTAGCGAGCTGCATTTGTCCTGGAAGGATTGCCTGTGTTGTCTGGGCCCACGTTGTGTCGTTTCTTGCCTGGGTACCAGAAGGTACACTCCTGGGTACCAGAAGGTACACTCCTGGGTACCAGAAGGTTCACTCCTGGGTACCAGAAGGTTTACTCCTGGGTACCAGAAGGTTCACTCCTGGGTACCAGAAAGAACGCACCCACGCCTGGGTACCAGAGGGTGCACAACGACCATGCACGGTACATAGTTGAAGAGGAGTGAAACGCTTGAAGGAATCATAGGATACACGTTGTCTAAGTTACTTAGTGGCGGATGTGTACCTGGCTATTCATTCAAAAAACCGTGAGATACATCTCAGGATACCCATTCATAGACCACGTATGAAATGCTCCTAATACAAACCATTCAAAGACCACGTACGGGTCTCATATCTAACTAACATAAAAATTACGTTTGAGATACACATGAATCTAACACAAAAACAACTCATCTCAGCATGCCCTCATCTTCCATCCCATTCAAAGCCCACGCTTGAGCTACACATGAGACAACAGATAGAAAAGTTACAGATGCAGTGTACACGCACAACAACCCGCGTTCAAACCCTGCACCCCGCCACTCGCTGAGGGGCGCTGTGGCAGCGAGGGCCGGCGCGCAGGCGGCCGAGTGCGGCAGTACGTGGGCTGTCATTGAGGCTCTCGAGGAGCGCATCTTTAACGCTGCGAGCTTTGTGTCGTGTTGTAAGCTGGTGCTGCGTGTGTTGTGTGTCGTGTTGTAAGCTGGTGCTGCGTGTTGTGTGTCGTGTTGTAAGCTGGTGCTGCGTGTTGTGTGTCGTGTTGTAAGCTGGTGCTGCGTGTTTTACTCTCGTCATTATCGCGCCTGTGTGTGTGTGTGTGCGTGTCCCTGCCTCAGCTCCATGTATCTTGTATCAGTTTCCTCCAATGGTACTTTTGGGTTACGCTTAACGTTTGACCGCGTTGACACCGGTGCTCCGAAGGCGTTCATGGGTGTCAGCTGGGGCTTGCTTTGCTCTCGTCATTATGGCGCTTGCGTATCTCTGCCTCAGCTTCTTTCGCGTTTCTCGTTAGATTTGTCTGCTTCAATGGCACCTTTTTGTTTCGTGTAACATTCGGCTAAATTGACGCCGTCTACGGTGCTGCTAAGGCATTCGTGCGGTGTCCACAGTTATTTTTTAGTTGTGCCAGTCTTCCTGGTGTTCTTCCTCCGAGTGGGCCTTCCTGTTGTTACTTTTGGTGCTCGATAGAGATTCTTGACATTGCGGCCGATGCGTTTACACGTGCATTTTGCCCTACTTGAGCACTCTGCCGTGCTCCAAAACTTAGACAGCTTTTCGGCCCTAGACTCCCCCTCTTTTCTTCCCTCTCCCTTTCTCTCTTTCTCTCAATGTATTGTTGAGGTCGAGTCTGATACATGTCGCACTCTTGTCATAATTTTCCATTAATATTCGTTATATATAGTGGTTGAAAAGGCTTTTTCTGTCGTACATTCGTGTTTCATTGCCAGCTTTAATCAATTTCGGTAACTTGGAATGTCTTTGGAGTAGTGTTCGACTCGTTCAGTCTGACCATTTGTAGAATTGTAATTAAAAACAGTTCGGGGCCCTAGTTCCAAGGCACGCTGTTGTGCCGCGTTTTTAGTCATGTTTAATCCTTTTTTCCTTAGGGAAGGACTCCGCTCCAGGGTATCGAACCATAGACTTCCTGACTAGCAGAGAAACACGCTAGCACTCGCGCCACGGAGCTAGCCTTGTCTTGACGCAATCCATTGTATGTACAGTAGTCTTCTTCAGGCCGCGTGAGCTGTTGAGGGAGGGTCGTGTGGTCTGTCGCTGCGAAAGGGAGGTTGGCACTACCTTGTGTCTTCTCCAACGTGCTCGTGTTGACGTCAATATGTCAATCTCTTGGCTCGAGATTGAGGTACCAACGAAAATTCGGGACTTCTTAGGACTTGCGTACACCACGTATGGATTACATGGTTTGTTCCTACGTCCTCTCTCTTCCTGATCTCGGAAATGGTCCGGGTATCACAATTACAGCAAGCTGCAAATTGCTTCCATCTAAATTTTCGATTTCGCTGTCTTTGTTTTATATTTTACAACCACACTAGTTCGGGCATTTCATTACCATCTTAGCTGCTGCATTTTTATGTCATCGTATATTTTGCATTTCACTGCCATCTTAGTTTTTACGTTCCGTTTACATGCTATGTTGTGCAGTTTGTGGATGGGGTTATGAGCCTCAAACGCTCATTGACAAACCTCATCAAGATCGTAAATGTGTGCGGTGTGAGGAGACGGAGCTTCTACTGCTGTGGCTGATGTACGTGTCCACAGGCGCAGGGTATACGAACGTGTGGGTGCCTACAGGCTCAGGGCATATGGGCATGTGGATGCCTACATGTGCATGTGGATGCCTACATGTGCATGTGGATGCCTACATGTGCATGTGGACATGGCTGAATAAGCAATAGGTTTAATGACGTGCGGAGGTGTGACATCGTTTGACTCCGGAAAGAATTCTTGTGTGCAACGATAATTTCCCTGTATTCGTTTGTATACGTGATCTTCAGACCTTGTATTAAATTCAAACGACTCCTATTTTTGGAAACAAAATAAAATACTTTCTACATTTTGGCGTTCACAATTGTATTGTTTCGATGTGACTATGTTTGTGTGATTCAACGTACAGGAAAACTGCACGTTCTTGACTTTAGCCCTATAACATCCAATTAATTTTTACGATGAGACTGCAGCTTGCTTTGTACGGAAAACTAGCTGCTGTCTGACCTATGGTTGCAACGAGACGAAAATTCGCGTGTACGAAAAGCTAACATCAGCCCTTTGAAGGGTCCGATGTACTCGTAGTCCCAGTGGTTCTTTTGGGGTTAAAACTTCTGTGGTGCGGACACAGCGCTCGTCCGACCGTACTGGAGCCTGGACCGCGGACTGTATTTGGGGGCGACCAGCGCGTCCTTCGCAACAACAGAAATGAGGGTCATGGGGGTGTGTGACGGTCA
>VOMN01061938.1:0-14314 GCA_014899125.1 Orchestia grillus
CGGGCGCACGCGAGCTGTCATACCTGACAGCAAAGTCCAAATCAATTCTTCATCAGCAACACTAACACACCCTCGAATGTAGAAATAATACTAGACATTAGTTACGTAGATTTTGAGTATTTTGGTAGGAATCACTATCCGGCTCGATTTCAGGCTTCAGAGCGATTGGTCGGACGTTTTTTATGCTTCAAAAGCAATTAGTGGAAAGCGCCCATGCGTGGCGTTCTGTCGTGGTGAATGCTATGGAATTACACTTTTTCCATTGGCTTGTTGAGCATTTTAAATAAAAACAATTCTTAAAAAAACGCTGCGTCACATTTCTTACCACTATTTAATTGAATTTACGTCCACTCAAAAGTGAATTTCACGTCAACGGTACAGGCGTCCATTTCTGGCGTGCAGTTAAACTTTAATTTTCGTTCACCACAACTCGTGATAGGTCACCCGTAACCTTTCTTCAGTCGGTGGCAGATAAGAAAATAGTAAAAAATATTGTATAAACTGAAACGCTTGTACCTACCTATACCTACCTTCCTCTCTACCTACGTTGGTCCCGCTTCTCAATAATTGGGGAGGAAAAAATTTGCGGTATACAGGGCTTTAAGGGGAAAGAGGTACAAAATTTAACACCTACTGGAAAGAATAGGACTAAACACTTTTGCCCCCATGAAGCATTAAGAAAAAAGTTTAGTTTTTGAGATACTAACTTTTTGATGTTTGAAAGGAGGAAATTTGGATACAAAGTTGCCCACTAATAATTTATTTATACATTTACTCTGCAGAAATTGTTCAAAGTTTCCACCTCCCCTACCGATGCATTTGGGACATCTTCGACCTAAGGACTGCCGGATATTGTGGAAAAGGCTGGCATTTCAAAAATATCGCCAGAAGCCGCTGCAATTCTTGCTACGAGATCTTCCTCTCATTCCACAGGTGTTGAAGAAACAAGGCTTTTCAAGTGGCCTCAAAAATTGCTCTGCACCGATGTGGGTGGAGGAGAATTTGAACAATTTCTGTTATGTAAATGTGTAAATAAATCATCTGAGGGGAATTTTGTTTTCGAAGTTCCGCCTTTTTCTCCCTAGCCCGCTGTATAAAATTGACAGTCAATTGGACTTCACGTCCGTATCCAGGATTCGGCTGTATACAGGGCGACGCAAAAAAAGGAAACCCATTTTTATATTAGTGTATTTTACAAACTATTAATGCTAGGTCTTTTCTTGGAAAACTGTGTGATACGTTGAGATTTTGAGCATGTTTGTTTTACATTTTATGATGATACCTTATAAATATAGATTTTAGAAAAAATGTTGGTATTCATGATACGAATCTTAAATAAATGTTGGCTTACAGCCAATTTGTGCCCCCGTACTGATCCAGCTTGTGACCCGAAATGCAGCTTACAACAGAACAGAGAGTCGCAAATTTAAATAATGTGTTAATGTGTTCACACATTAATGAGATTCCCATTGTAATAACATAAAAGAAAATATAAAAAAGTACAGAAATTTATTTATTCAAGGAAACACCTGGTATTTTATTATATTGTGTTGACGAATGTTTTCGAAATAAAAGGCTTGTGATTAATCAAATCAAAATTTATCGAACCAATGATCCAAATCGAATTTTATCCGAAAGGATCGTAAGTGTTAGCGGTATTCTTGTTTTTAAAGTTTATGGTATTACTGCAGGGCCAGCTGGTATGAGTGCTCGCAAAGCGGGTCTCTGCGTACAGTAGCTACTGGAGTTTATGCAGCGCACATGTGAAGGCCGTGTAAGGAATGTTGAACCTGCGACACTGCCAGACATGTGTGCGTGTGCTGGAGAGTTGTATCCTGTATACGGGGGTGGCAAGTCGGGTCGATGAGGCCTTTTTGATCAGCTGCTGCCTACAGGTGTCCCACTTGCAGCCGACAGGTGTTCCACTTGCTGTCGACAGGTGTCCCACTTGCTGCCTACAGGTGTCCCACTTGCAGCCGACAGGTGTCCCACTTGCAGCCGACAGGTGTCCCACTTGCTGCCGACAGGTATCCCACTTGCTGCCGACAGGTGTCCCACTTGCTGCCGACTGGTGTCCCACTTGCTACCGACAGGTGTCTCGTAGGCTTTCGAAAAATATTTCACCGGCTTTATCAGAAATATGGAAATCACTCAAAAAAAAGATACATCTTTAGAACGCGGGAGAAATTTATTGGACTATTGGAATTTTCGCGCAAATAATTTTAGGAAAGCCGTATCGTCAGAAATTGGATACAATTTCATCGAAAGTTCATAGATTTGTCCCCTATTGATTTTCGTCGGTTGTACGGTTGTAGCCTTTCAATTGATGGGATATTGGTCGAGAAATTACCACAACGTCTGAAATGGATCGTGTCGTACTGCCACCATTTACAATTTTTTGAAGCAAGTATCCAAAGTTTGAAAATAAAATTCATCGGATTGATTACATTCAATCTTAGTGGTAAAATAAACCAACCACCCAGGCCAGAAGTAACGTGGTATCCAAAAAAATCTTGACATCCAACACCGCTCCCGAGAGGATAAGACGCTCACCTGCAGCACCTGAGGAATTCATGAGAACCAAGATTGGAAGGTGCAGCACCCTCACGACACGCAAGGCGATTGCGGATGATCAAATAACACATTCTTAAAATAAAAAAGGAGATCAATTTTAAATGCTTGAATGCAACGTTCATAAAATAAAAAATGAGATCATGTAGGCCTATGGTTTCAAGTTCAACAATATTAAAGAAATAGATAACCGATTGTGAAATGCAACTTTCTTTAAAAACAAAGATGTCACGGATGGTTAAATGTAACATTCATAAGATAAAAAAGATGAGAATCGGGATAGTCAAACGTAACATTCTGATAACAAAATTCTAAGAATCAGAATGAGGAAACTGTAAAAATGTTATTTCAGTTGCTAGCTGAGTAGAATCTTATTGAAATATGACGTCCGAACATCCTTTCATACTTAAATTTATTTAAAATGCAACAACATTTTCACAGCCATCCTAATGTGCTTTACCAACTACCTCACGATCTAGAGCAAGACTGATGTGAAAGTTATAGCCTGTTTAACATCTTGGAAACTTAGAATCTAATATAATTTATAACTTCAGTTAGGAAAGTTTGAGATTTCTCTAGGCATTGGGAGGTACCAAGGACTTTGAGTGAAGGATGTTTCATGGTATTTTGTTCCAAAATGCGATATACTGACATGGCCCCCTGCCCCTCCCACGCCAAATGTTGTGTTCACGCAGACGGCTGACATTCGGAGAAAATCCACGCTGAGGTCCTGGAAAAATTGAGCGTCAACACGTCACGCAAGAGCGGCTTTTGTGAAACATGGACTAGAAAGTCAAATTTTGCCGGCTTGTGCTCCCGAGACTACTGGAGAAATAACTTCGTCCTTGGGAATAACTATTTCTTCTGGTAATGAAATTTGATTTGACCAAGAAATTAAAACCAGGTTGAGAAATTTAACCTGGTTAAGAAATTTAACCTGGCCAAGATGTTTTGTCGGTCTCGAAATTTGACTAGTCAAGAAATTAGATTTGTCAATAATTTTGACTTGTCAAGAAATTCGATTTGTCCAGAATTTTGACTAGTCAAGAAATCTGACTTGTCAAGGAATTTGACTCATCAATAATTTCGACTAATCAATAAATGTGGCTGGTCAAGAACTGTGACCTAGTCAGGGACAGTGAGGACCATTTCGGTCTCGTGCCAGCGACAGCCCGGGAGCGGCGGCCGCAGCGCCACCACGTCGCCTGTCACCGCCCCCGAGCTGCCGCACCGCCCCACGACGCATGACGGTCGTCAGGGCAACATGACCACGGCTGCAGTGGCGGACTTGTTCGTTTGGGATGCCCATGACTTTCGCGAAATAATCTGCTAATCTGCTGGGGACAAAATCAGAGAAGACAAGTGCTGAACACGACGTTTCTGCTGATTCCGAACTCACAAAAATGGCGGAAGATAAGAAGAAGGGGTTTTGGAAAAGGAGGCTGTTTTTGGAAAGAGTTAAAATTCTTCTTTTGCGTTATAAAAAGTTCATGCAACGTACGCTGTATGTTGACCATAAGAAAAATTTTACACTTACAGTTAGTCGAGCTAAAATGTTAAATCTGAATACATCCACACCCAGGGCTCTAGAAGTCAATTGTTTTAGAGATAGTTTTAAAAGTATGTATGTAGATTCCTCAGATACCTCACTTTTTGCAATTTAACAAAGCGAGAGTAAGATAAATTATACAAGGTTAGTTTAAGTTACAATGGTTAATATTATGTTGAGAAATGAAAGCTTGCCCTCTTAGATGGACTTCACTCGTTAATGTATAGCATGCATTTTTTGGAGAACTGATGGTAATTATGCTGGACATGAACGATGATAACAAAATATAATAACGATTAATATTTTATTGATTGCACGGTGCCTCTCCTAATGAAGTAATTCATCCATGCCGCGTAAAAGTGAGACAAAACTAATATATTTTTAGCTTAGATTATTGGTACCTCTTGACTTCCATCTATACCCATTACGGGTCATCATTTATTTCAGTCACTGGACACTAATTTCATTTCAAATTTTACATCTGGTGCAAATGATCTACAAATAACTTATTGGTAAAACTTTAGGAAAATAAACTTTATGCATTCATTAATTAATATCAAAGTCAGAGGTACAGAAGTCTGAGATGAGGCTTACAGTTGTTACACTCCGATTGCAGAAACATCTCGACCGAACTTTCCTGCAGTGCCTGAAGCTCTTTAGGTGTAATTTTTCAAGAACTAATTATTTCCAAGTTCTACTGCAACAAAACTATATGAGCTTCACTTTAAAGAATGACGCTTGCTCCCTAGCATCTTAATTTGATCGAAACATCTCTGGGACACACGCTGGGACACACGCTGGGCAACATTGCACAGACCTGCTTGGTTCTCGTGACTGATTCGTCCCCAGACCTCACGTCATTACATATTTCCGTTTGCGGGAAATGTTTCATAGAATTATCCGATAATTTTAAGACCTGTGTACGTACATATCCTTTCTTGATGACCTGCATTATGAACGAATTGAATGAAGTTTGTAAAAATATATTTATCCCTGGCAATACTTTCAGTTTTTCCCGTAGTTATGGTGAACAACACACGTGTCAAGGCTCCGTTGCTGGACTCTTGAAGAACACCACATTTAATTAATTGAGTAACTTAGCCCGTCATGAAACACAATACGCACAATTATTTTACAAAACTTGTTTTACCTATGCAGCAGCTGCACAATTAAAAGAAGCTCTAAAGTAGCGTTTCGTGAACGAAAACCCTGTCGAAGAAGCTGCTAACGAGCAGTTCTAAACAAGAATTCAGTGTCCTTTTTTATGGCGTGATGTGGAGGAAGAGCTGGAGAGGTGGAACAGTTTTACAACAAGACGCAGGAGTGCTTCCATCTTCATCCCTCGATTGATTAGAACTGCGTGAGCTAAAAACTTGGCTCAAAGTTCGGTGAGCCTTGCTTCGAAAGTCCTCGTGCAACTTCGGCCAGATCCAGAGGCCTCATAAAGTTGCTCCAGGTTTTTGTCACTCCTTCGGTTCAGGAAAACTTGGTCCTGAACTCAGGCGCGATCTTAATGAAGCCAATTCTCTGGGGCCAGTGCGCAGCATGGGAAGGCTGCAACTGGAATAGCAAAATTCCTGAGTGTTTTATTTCATAATAAAAGCAGCACTAGTCAAATGAGTGCTTCATCCAAATAGAAGAAGTTGAATATCATGCATGGGTTCACGCGAGGAGAAATGCGAGTTTCAATGCATGGATAGACTCAAGAACTCGTAAATAATATTTAGGAAAAGCTGCCGTTGCTCCAGATTTTGTCGCTTGATTTTTGACTTCACCGCGAATGCATCGACTGTTTTTAGAAGAGTTTGACTGCAGCAAACAAGGTTTTCATTAGCGGCATTGGAGCCTCAAAGTTCACTGCCAACTTTTCGTGAGGAATTGGGAAAATTGTCGGCGTTTTGAAGGTTCCATTAAAACTTGAATGAGAGTTCATAAACAGTACTGCTATTCCGTAAGAAACTTCAGACAAAATATCGACTTTCCGGGATTCTCTGCCAACTTGATGCTGTATTGGAAGGTAATTAGTTTTGAATGATATCCTGAAGAAAATGCAGCTTGGACTTTCGGTATCAGCTTTCAAGTAGAAGTATTAGTTGTGGTATTGATTGCAGCGCTTCAGTGACTCTGTGTCGCAGTGAAAGAGAAGGATCCAGTTAGTATGGACTGTAGAAAACGGGAAACCTATCCACGAGGTGTGTCTCAATACAGGATCCCCTGCGCATCGAAATAGCAAGTTAGAAATGAAGAAGAAGAAAAGACAAAGAACGGAGAGTGAATAAGGTGTGAAAATTGGGAGAACTAAAGTGGGCACGAAAGACAGAAGTGATCCTAAAGGCTTATCTATAGCTGAGGTAACCTAACAGTGTCGTCCTTGGGTCACAACTACTCAAAACACAAGACAGACAAACCTATCTAACTCTTCCCTACCCCCTGAAGGGTGATGTTTTCAAATAGAGCTAAATTTTAACAAACGTAAATATAAGATGATATCAGTGTTAAATAAAACCAGTAAAAAAGTTTTGACTCCGTTGAACAATTCTCTTGTGAAACTAAAAATGCGTGTGCTGTAATGCAGAAAACAAAATTGTTTCGTAAAGTGCACACACGAATGCATTTGTCGTCCAGTGATTGTATTCTCCTTACTTTTATTCGATCGAAATTCAGTTCAGTTCATAAAATGAAATAATCGAAAATAGTCACGAGTCAGTCTGAAATCTGTAACGATTTAACGATTTAACGGTTTCACGGTTTAACGATTTATCGGTTTAACGATTTATCGGTTTAACGATTTAACGATAACGATCTGTAACCTTGAATTAATTTTGCAGGGTTGACACCCGTGAATTTCTATTGACGGCTTCAAAAAAACTTCTTACGAATCAGTATTTTTTAGAACCGATTTTTTAAAACTTTTTAAATTTTCAATTGCCCTAAGTCAATTTATTTCAAATTCAATCTATTAAATTGTTTTGATTCTAATTTCTAACTTAATTTATAGAACTTGAATCCAGACTTCATAACTCTACGAACTCAAAAAACTTTTGATGACTTGGCATTTTAGTTAGTTCAGACCTCGTGAATTACGTCGATCCTTTGGCTGGAAATTGTGGTGACGATCATTGGAAAGTCAATCGTTGCAACATGGCATTGATTGATTGATTTCGAGTGTTATTTTGACTGCGGTCAAAACATGCGCCACCTAACTAGTCAAAACCAGTCCAGCACACCAACAACTAGTGAAGTTGCTTTGGCTCGCGTCAGGTCTAACGAGCTTTGATTTGCAATTGAGTTTGGACACACGCAGTAGAATTGAAGCTTGCGTAACCAAAAAATTGACGTTACTTACTCAAATTTGAACTTTCTTAGTCGACCTTAAGCTCGAAGGAATATTGCTAAGATGGGTTTTCAGACTGCAATTTCTTTAATTTGAATTGATATAACTCACGAAATCCAATTTCAAGTTACTTAATTGGACACAAAATCATTTAGGTAGCAATTACAACTTAATCTAACGAGTAAGTTAACTCGAAATTAAATGCTAAAGAAATTCTTTCCCGAACACAAGTATAGAACTACATATGCACACAGTTATTATAAAAATGTATTCACCCTTAAAAAATGTTATAAAACAAAAATTAAATTAAAAATAAGATGGGAGAGTTGAATTTTTTCTTACCTCAGGTATTACACTTTCATTTCGAGCCCTGTAGCTGCCAAATACTTATCAAAGCAGTAATCGTTGAGTATCCCAGTCACGCACTCTAAAAATCAGTTCTATGATATCAAAACCACGTCAACCGAGAGACAAAAGTAGTACGCAGCTGAAGTTCCGGGGCTCCATTTTAGCGATCAGATTGGTGGTGACTCAAGCTCTGCAGCCACTCTTTTACTTCGGCCAGCGCATCAACATTACCCTCTTTAACTAAGGGTGTACGTAAATGTCACTATGATGTTAAATAACCGTGATTGGCACTTCTACAGGGTGCTCCAAAAAGGGCACCGTATTCGAATAAATTGTCTTCACGATAAGAACGTGCAAGCTGCTTCGTGTAGACCCGCATTCTAGTTCGCTGAATACAAACGAGGTAAAATTCATTTATCCGAGGGATGAGAGAAGTATGGTAAAGGATACTTTCAAGCTTCTAAACATCAAAGTTTCGCCCATTGGGAATAACGTCAAGGCTTCCTCCAATTTAAATTATGTGCTCTTTGCAGAACTCTTTTCACATCACTGAGGGTTGTTTAACACAAGCCACTGTCAGAACTTGCCAGTGTTTGCGGAGCGGCTCTTCTGCGCGTAGTTTTGCCCAAAAATACTGAATATTCTTAGCCCATTTTTAACACATTTGAAATGCGTTGTATCATTTATGCATTATTGGAACGTACAATCTAAAAAAGGTATTCAAACTTCATGAAGTCATTCAAACCTCACCGCAAATTATTTAGTGTCATTTCCCTTCAGCTGAAAGTAACCACTCTATTCGCGTAAATTAAAACAGAGCCTTTCTCTCGTAAGCCCGCCATGAGAATTACGTATTTTTCACACAAATGTACAGTAACTTCGTGTGTCTCGAGGACTTTGTTTTTTCGCTGGTTGGCCAATATTTCGGGTTTGAAACTGAAGCGTAGCCGCCGTCCATCCATCACTGGCACGCAGCAGGCCGCGCCTTGACAGGCCAACACTGCCCCCAAAAAATGGACCTCTTCTATTACTGACCTCCTACATCGTCCTGTCCTAGCCTGCGACTCCTGGTCTCGGTCGGGCAGGGCAGTCAAGTCGACAACTCTCGATGGACGATGTAGCTTTTGGGCTCGCTGTAGGAATCAAAATGAGAAATTGACATCAGAGATTGTTTGTAGTTCTGGGATTTGCGGGGGAGATTCTACTTACAAATGATGCGATGAAGGAATTACATGTGTTGATTTCTTAGGGAAAATTCATAAAAGTTCTGCTAAAATGGTTTCAGAATTCTGACGTCAAAATTGCTTTAGATCCAATAAACTGAACTGAATGTTTTGCTCGATATGTAAGGTTTGGTAATTGGTCTTATGTACTAGGATGCTTCAATCTAAAACCAGAAAACTTTGATGACTTGAACGATATGAAGATCTTACATACTGCGAAAAAGTTGAATATCTGAGATGATATACGCATCGGCGTCCGAAACACACGTAAATTATATTATTGAAGATAAAGAGTTTTTTTCTAGATTGTCTTTCAACTGAAGCATTCTAAAACAAAAAATTCCATAGTGAAAATACTCAAATAAACTTACGGTATGGTTCGACTCTTTTAGGCGTGAAGGTGCGGCACGCACTCGGCCGCGCTGCTGGAAGCAGCAGCCAAATTTCCAACGTTTACTGGGAGGCTTCGGGGCTGGACGCCCCCTAACCTAACTTCTGAGCAGGCTTTAAGAAAATATGCGAGCATTTCTGTAAACTTGAGAAGATTGCACTATTATGAACAGTAATCACCGTTAATTTAACGCCAGGTTCCGACAGAGCAGTGAATCTCTCGGCCCAAATTGGATGACTGAGTGCAGCCCATCTCCTTTTAATTCTTATTGACTTCATTAACGAAGTCCAATGTCAACCTGACATGCTGATGGGAGGGTCTGGCGAAAATCTGAACATATCTGAAGTCACAGATGGGAAGGGATGACGTCAGCGCGACCAAAAAAAGTTGTTGCCTTGGTTTTATGAGTTTATTGAAATCAAGAAATTTATTTAGAGCTCGGCCGAACGCCTTCGTGAGTCCGCCGTAGTCTATTTGGAGCTATTCGATGTTTTAATTTAGTGTCAACGAGAGCTTTTTTTTGTACGCCGGATTTTATTGTGAACCTTTAATGACCGTAGAAGACATGCTTGTCCATTTTGCATTATGTCCATTTCCATGACCGTAGAAGACATGTATGTCCATTTCAGATAATGGGCATAACGCGGTCGTTAAAAACACTACTAGGACATATGATTCTTCTTCTGAAAAGACCCACAATTATGGTAATCATTGGAGGAAAATTTCTTAGATATGCTCATGTTTCTAGCATATCACAAAACATGTAAAAGTATAATTTCTTTCACATATAAATTAATTCAGGAAATGGATTACAGACATACCCGACATTATTTTAACGAGCCATCCGAACATTCTTTTGTCTAGTGATAGAATTCGCAAACAGTGTAAATCGTAGAAATAATTGATGTATCACAACAACGAATGACCCGCACAATTGCCAACATCGCTCGTGCCAGAAGACTCAATAGAACTCTGCAATATGAGTCGGAGCGGTGCCTGCCTCGAGCAGCACGCATCACAAACTGCGTCTCCCGAACATCTTTGTCTTGAAATACGCTCGTGTCGAACAGATCCGACTCTCTCTGTCGTGGGCACGTCTCGTCTCATATAAGCATAATTGCAGTCGTTCTTTAAGTATTCAGACTGACAGCTTCAAATTTTACGAGGGTGAATAATTGCTCATTTCCGATCACAAGAAGCAGTAATTTTTGGTTTAATGACTTTCCCCTGTTTTATTTTGCTGGTTCTCTCTTTTTGCTCTAAGTTAAATGTTTGCGTTTTAATTTTACAGGGGCAGTTGCTTCTCAAATTTTAAGATAAAGTTGAGGGATTCACTTCAATGTCATTGAAGTGTTTTTTCCAACCCTTGATCGCGAAAGGAACGTGTGTACTTTCATGAAACGTCCGCAGAAATTCTAAATTTTAATTTGACTACAATCGGGCTGCTTGCTATCCAAAAACTGCTTTCCAGCTCAAGCCAATTGTTCACTCACACCCAGGCGAGCATCCTTCCCTTTGTCTGAGCGGGGATGGGGAAAAAGCCAAGCTACTCAAGCTTTATGTGGAGCCAACAAGTCATTGAATCCTGATATGGGATTTGCATCGTGAGATTTTTCGAGGCAAAGTTGCCTTGTTATGCAGCCGGAGAGTGCAAAGCGCGTCGCATGGCCTTGTTTTCGAGGAGCTCTCAATAGAGCGGCAGAGTCGCGATGGAAACATCTGGCGTGAAAGGCGTTCGTGAAAGGACTGGTTTTAGCAGAGCATAAACGCTTACTGGATGTTTACTGGCTCTCGTCTGACCTTTACTGTAACTACTGCAAAGGACTAATAAATTAATCCAAGGTGATGCTGAGGCCGTCGTTGAAAGTTGTGTTGGTTGTAGTCGTGGTTGTTGAGTTGTGTTGGTTGTAGTCGTGGTTGTAGAGTTGTGTTGGTTGTAGTCGTGGTTGTGGAGTTGTGTTGGTTGTAGTCGTGGTGGTAGAGTTGTGTTGGTTGTAACCGTGGTTGTAGACCCTCGAGTAGACTGGCACTGTTAGTCAGAACAAAGTTACTGGCCAGTCTTAGGGGAAGATTAAAGCCTCCATTTGAACTATTGAGTTTGTTTCTTCTATGTACAGCCAACGCTCGTACTGTCAGGTACTTCCTGAGGCTATAACATGCCCGGAGCCGACCGTTATGCCTGCAGATGAGAATTGGGCGTTGAGGCTGACAGTATTATTCCTTTAAAGCTAACAGGTATACCCTGGAGCTGATAGCAATGGCTTAATGCTGGCTGGTATACCTTAGAGCTTAAACATATACCTTGAAGATAACAGCCTGGCAACTGACACTTAAGTTCTTACCCTGCTAGCTACGTCCTGACGCTGCCAGCTATGTCTTGAAGCAGCCAGTTATGTCCTGAAGCTGCCAGCTAAGTCCTGAAGCTGCCAGTTTTGTCCTGAAGCTGCCAGCTATGTCCTGAAGCTGCCAGCTATGTCCTGAAGTTGCCAGCTATGTCCTGAACCTACCAGCTATGTCTTGAACCTACCAGCTATGTCCTGAAGCTGCCAGCTATGCCCTGAAGCTGCCAGCAATGTCCTGAAGCTGCCAGCTATGTCCTGAACCTACCAGCTCTATCCTGAAGCTGTCAGCTATGTCCTGAAGCTGCCAGCTGTGCTTCGCAGTTGACATTCACTGCCGCTAATCAGCCAAGGGCGTGAAGCCCCATTTGAGCTCGGAATCCCGTCAGAAGCCTCTCAAAGCAGACACAAATACCTCCAGTGACGGGCAGCAGTTCGTCGTACCAGAATTTCAACTCTATGTTGACTAAATCCAAAGTCAAGAAGTAAGTGCAGTAATGTCAGAGTGGCGTAATTGGAAGTAGAGAAGTGGTTTGCTTCGTTCAATGCTCGGTAGCAAGCCATTGGAAAGAGAGAACTTCAAGGTAGGAGAAAAAATTCGATGGAACAAACATTGCTACGAATGGAGTTTCTGTAAACACGTGGAGCAGGACTTCCTGTGAGGGTTGTGGGGTCTGAACTTGTGGACGTTGTAGCAGGAGGGAGACCTTGTAGCAGGACCTTGTAGCAGGAGGGAGACCTTTTGGCAGGAGGGAGACCTTTTGGCAGGAGGGAGACCTTTTGGCAGGAGGGAGATCTTATAGCAAGAGGGAGACCTTGTAGCAGGTGGGAGACCGTGTAGCAGGAAGGAGACCTAATAGCAGGAGGGAGACCTTTTGGCAGGAGGGAGATCTCATAGCAGGAGGGAGACCTTCTAGCAGGACCTTGTAGCAGGAGGGAGACCTTTTGGCAGGAGGGAGTCCTTATAGCAGGAGGGAGACCTTGTAGCAGGTGGGAGACCTTGTAGCAGGACCTTGTAGACCTTGTAGCAGGAGGGAGATCTTGTAGCAGGTAGGGGAACTGAAGACGAAAAAGGATGCGAAAAGTGGAGAACATGGGAGAGAGGAGGGTTGTATATAGAAGAGAAATTGAGGAGCTCAGAGGTGACTGGAAAAGAAGAGTTTGCATGAAAGAAGAAGCTTTAGAACAGAAGAAGCACTGGGAAAAGAAGAGGCGACCGGAAAGAAATGGCAACATGGAAAGGAGAGGCGTCAGGGAAAGAAGAAACGACAAGGAAAAAAAAGGCGAAAGGGAAAGAAGAGGCGTCTGCGAAAGAAAAAACGACAGGAAAGAAGAGGTGACAGGGAAGAAAAAGGCACCTGATAAAGAAGAGATGAAAGGGGAAGAAGAGGTGAAAGGGAAAGAAGAGGCGAAAGGGCAAGAAGATGGCTTAGAACTGTAAAAAGAAAGTGACGAGGGCGCTTGAAAGGAAGAAGATAAGATATATAAGAAGAGACGAGAACATTAGAACAATGAAGAAGGAAGGAAGAGAAGAGGGCCAGAAAAATGCGGCGTGAGAAAGAGGGATGCGGAGAAGGGGCAACGAGGAAAACTAAACATGTATACATGTAGAATTGTGAGAAGCAAGGAACAGACCGATAGATCATACTGGAAGTTCCCATCACGGCATCGTTAAAGTAAGCTGCGAGTTGGCTCATAGAAAATACGATGCATTTTTCTGTGTGTAGAGCACTTGCCACGAGGCTGATACTCAAATGTGTGACATAAATGTATTACGACACTCTATTCTTAGTTATGTGGCAGTATGACACACATGCAAGTTGGCGACCTGGGAAACACTTCGGGCAAGTCTACAGTATTTTATGTTGAAGTTTGATTTACTCTGAGTACCCATAAATATAAGATATGTACAGGTGTTCCAGAAAGGAAACAAATCGGTACCCTGAGTACGCTACATAGTTTGTCGCAACTTTTTTACACTGATATTGATTTATTCAAGTATGTTTTCAATCCAATGGTGTTACTTTAATTAAAGTATATCAGCAATCTACTAAGCCGATATGCACTTCATAACAGAGAGCACATTTGTAGCAAATATACGTACAGGATCATATGTAACCTCGCTCCTCTTCGCATGCCGCCAGCAGCTGCAGTGATGAGCTGACGAGTGAAGGTTGCACACTCAGTTGAGTCAAAATTTCTCTAGCTGTCGGGCAACTTAATATTGAGATACAGACGCTATAGACGCTAGGCTTTGTCTAAATTCTTATCCGACATGAATGCATTAGTTTTAAAAAAGCTTTTTGTAACGTGCACTACAGAAGAAGGAACATTTTGGGTACGTCGAAGGTTTTAGGTGTTCTTACTTGGTAGCTTCAATGTTCTTTTAGAACATTAGCCTCGATACTGTTCTGGCAACTGTAAGATTGAACCTGGAATTATGGGTAGGGGGGGGGAGTGAATTGACTTCACACATATCCATATTCATATCTATTCACACATATACATTCGTATTGTTTATGAAAATGAAAGTGTTATTTAATGTTCCAAAATTTAGAT
>VOMN01061946.1:0-36385 GCA_014899125.1 Orchestia grillus
CTGAAAGTGGCAGCTACTGAACGCGGAAATGCTGACAGCAAGTACCTAAGTGGCAGCAGGAGACAACAGAAAATGTAAAAGTGTCATCTGGTCAGATGAATCACGATTCTATCTTTATCACAATCATGCCCGCCGTCGAATTCATAAAAGACCCCACGAAGCCGATGAGCAAAGTGGGATACAAAAATGAGTAGGGCCTGTTATGTTCTGTGGCTGTTTCGACTAATCAGAAATATTTTTATTTGTCAAGGTATACTCAAACTCAATCAGTACGGCTAGATTGGGTTTTTAGGTAACCAAGCTTTGTCATTCGCACTTCATGTGAATGAAGAATGGCATGTTCCTTTGCCCATATTTCAGAATGACAACTGCAGGGTGCGTCGGTCTAGAACTGTCATTAATTGGCCTGGCAGTCATTCACGATAGGATTACATTGGCTGCGAAGTCCCCAGACACGAGCCCCATAGATAATTTTCGGGACCACCTAGATTGCGAGTTAGACGTCGAGAAGACTTTTTATTTACTGCGGCCTCACTACGCGATTAGCTGATGCACGAGGGGCTTAAAATTGATCAGGTATACATCAGGATACTTATATGGTCAATGCCACCCATAATTGCCGCCATTATTCTTGCTAGTGGAAGTCCTTCGCCATATTAGTAGTGGGGGACTAATTTTTTGTCCGGGTAGCTTATACATATATATATAAAAGCAGGGTTACTGAATTTAAATTATTGATCAATTGGACAAGAAGAAATTTACTCACGCTACCCAATAGAAATGCCTTTTAGTATAATCAGCGCAAATCCAAATCATTATAAGACGAAATAAATTCATGCTAAAATTTTATAAATTGAATTCGACGAAGAAAATGTAAAACAGCGGTTTAGAGGTAGTAGGAGGCTGACGTTTCAGAATCGGATGTTGTATTAGCTTTATTCCTACTGGTAATTTCAAACATTTTTTGCACCTATTTGATGAACATCGAGAAGCGTCTTCGTATTTTTCCATGGTTCATAAAATGAGTCATCGACACTGAGCAATTTAAGTACATGGGTGAATATTTCAATCACCTGTATCAATTAGTTTAAACTTCATTATTCATCGCATTCTCTTTCTATGTTAACAATATGTTCCAACGTTGTGTTTTTAATGGTGTCTTTGATAATGCGATGTTCATATTTATGGTAATACCCGGAAATAGATAGGTGAGACCATTTTAACCGCACGCTTACAAAAAACGTGATCGAGGTCTTACCGCCTTCCACACAAATAGCACCAGCCTCTTCCTTCCGCACACCATATCACCCAACATTTCCCCTGGCTGCTGTGTTTCCGATTGTCTCGTGTCTGCGCCCACACGGAACAAAATACCCTTCATTAAACAACAGACATGGTTGGCAGTGACAGCCGAATAAAATTTACACAAACATGAAATTTCTTATATTTTCTATAAGTAAGTAAACATTATTTTTAAACCACCTTAGCACTGTAAAGCAAAGATATGGGACTGATATTTATGCGGGTGTTCAATCGAAAGGTCTGGCTTCATGTAGAATAGAGCATGTCTTCCGATCGCGTCAAGACTGCGAATCATCGGGATGATGATTTGTCTAAATGCAAGTCATGCTTTTCTGGAGAACTTTATAGCATTCATGGGTCTACATAAGCACTTGTGCTTGAATAGTGTACCTTCTCCTCTACAAATGAACGTAATTCAAATATAATAGAAAAGAGAATGCAAGCGAATCTTATATGCGGTGTCGACTTGTTTGTGAAATTAAAAAAATGGATTACACCTGAGTCACTACGTTATCTGCCACCTTATTTACTGCTATAATAAAAAAAATGGCAAATAAATTACCTCTCGACAGAAAATGCCGAAAACAGTCGTTCCTTCTTTAAAGTTGTTAAGAATTGGAAATGAATTCGATTGTAACTGAGTCAATAAAAATGATAATTTTTTGTATGTGATATAACAAATTTTTGTAACTAACTATTTCGTTGCAACTAATAAAATTCAGAATTGATTCAAATGATGCAAGACAGTACGCTTCAGCCTCATAAAAAAGGAACAGGTTCAGTCGGCAGAGTTTCTATGGCGGCGAGAAGAGCAGCAGACTCACAATTTGCCTGAGCACGTCGTCTGGCACGTTCCTGGGGTTGTCGCAAATGGCGCGTGCCGCTGAGTGGCTGAAGATGACGGGTGCTTGGGTCGTGGCCAGCGCGTCCCTCATCGTCTGCGTTGACACGTGGGACAGATCCACCATCATACCCAGTCTGTTCATCTCCAGCACTACTTTCTGTTGTGAAAAACGATAACGCAGTCATGCACGCTATGAGTTACACAACTATAGCATTGAACGTGCGAATGGGAGTCGTATTTCGTTTTACTGGTATATGCGGGTGCAAGAAAGCTCGTAAGTATGCTCGTAAGTACAATCGGAAGTTAAATATTATATGTCTATCAACTGTGTTATTGTTTTGCGCGGTAAAAAATACGTTTAGTGAATTTAATGAGGTAATTATTATTGTTTCATAACAGACTGTAATACCAATAGTACAAAAATAACTACGCCTCAGACTTTGCACACGGCGCTGAGAAAGTTTCCGTAGTAAATGAATTGTTAATATTTCGATGGGAGAAACCTGATAATGATATGTTATTCAATGTTATACATATATAAATAATGGTTTTAAGAAAGATTGTCCAAAGGCCTGTCTTCAATGTACTCGTCACATACCGAGATTATTCCATGAAATCTCTGTATGTAAATTTTTATTGATCAATGACGCTTCTCCTCCGAAATTTTATCGCATGCTTTTTTCAAAGTCAATTTCAAATTTTCTATAATAGCATGCGGCAATGCAACGACATCAGCGACCAACATGTACGAAACACTGAAGTCCAGGGGGTTCAAATCGGGAGAAGGTTTAGGACACATATCCTTACTGATTCCAGAACTGGAAGGAAAATAGAGCTTGACACCACTCATGAGGTTTTTGAACTTGTGCAGGGACACGAGTCCTGAAAGGTCTGTAGACATTTTTGTCTTGCATGCCATCCTTCAGGAAGTTCAAAAGAAATTAAACTCTGTCGACTCGATTCTGTTTTTGGATGTCAGTGAATTGTCAGTACTTCTTCAGCTTAAAGGAGAAAGATTAAGGTCAGTTTCGACTATGGTCCTCAATGATTCTTGGCTGGTTTCAATCTTTTTACCAATTTCATGGATTGCTGTGGATTTTTTATGTCCTTCTTTCGCACGGCCTTGATGATTTTGAGTGGTGAGCTAATTGTGGGCCTCCACTTCTGGGACGGTCTTCGTTAGTACCAAGTTTATTAAGCTGTTCGCAGTGTCGTTAATAGTGATTTTCGCCACTTTAAGGGTTCAATAATATGTTTATGAATGACTTGCCATTAACTCATTTCCATAAATGATTTGAACAATCATCGGTAATCACCTGTTTGATATAAAATTTATACGAGCTATTACTTCATTATTTTATGACAGAAGGCGAATTAAACTAATTTTTATTTTGAGGAGAAAACGAGCTACGTTTTCAACATAACCTTACAGTCATAACTGGGAACTTTCACCGTATCCTGTACAATTTTAGAATCAATTCATTTCTTGAATCTAGCAATGTGGCCATTAGCAGATTTTCGCTCGTAAATATAAACGATAGCTTCATAGTTGTATAAAATCGTTTTCAGATTTGCGCAGTTACAAACCATCTTTCACATACCATCTTTCGACGCTGACTACATATGACCGGCTGCATCTGCTGATTGATAGTACGCTTACTTCCATCGGAACTATGTAACATATGTAGAATAGACCTACTTATACCTTTGGATTACACGAGTTTGGAACTAGGTTTTGGAAACAGTCCAACTTTTGGCTCGCTGCTTGCAAACGATAAAGGAAATTACAGTACCAGCGAAATTCCTATTGCATTATTTGGTAACAGTAGGCTCCAGAACAAATAGCTCTCGATCTAGAAATGCGTCATTTTAATATTTGACTTTCATGTAGTGACACATTTCTGATCAAATTTTGTTGCACAAGGGTCTTAACAAATTTATTTTGATTAAATGAATTGATTTGTGCCTTTCTGTATCCTTAAAATCTTATATCTATTGATTAAGAGCTGGGCAGATTTCTTGAACTTCATTTCTTTTAAAGAATATGCCTTAGCTGCATTCCTTCTTCACTCACTCTCATAGCGAGGAAGAGGTTACAGAAATATCCCTTCCCAACTAAAAATAATCACTGTTGCTTCTGTACGGGAAACGACGAAACGAGGTAAAGTGAATTAAAAAGACCATAACTGAATTCACCTAATTCAAGTCGATGAACTGAACAGCGAGTTTCGACCGGTCGAGGTCAGATGGACGGCCACGAGGCGTGCAGGCTTGGCAAAGATTGATCGATTGTGGCGCGAGGCCAATCAACTGATAGCATCAATAGGAGAAATATGCTGAGCAGCCAGTTTTATATAGCTTCGAGGCACCGCACAATGTCCGGATGCAGTCAACCATCAGGCGTCGTTTTGTCCAACTAAGGATCTTGTAGCCTAAGACCAAATTTTTCCTGTCACTAAATAACCCCAAAAACTTTCATAAGTGACGTAAAATTTATTTGTGAAAGATAGAGAGACAATACTTAATGGCTTCGATGTCCCAAGAACGGTTTCAAATCATAGTTTCCTCAATTGAGAATCAATGACTATTGGTTATTCAATTTAAGAAATTGTTTAGAAAAATACTTAATGACGAGTAGCTTTTCTAGAACAAGTCTTTGAAAATCATGGCCCTATTTTTAAATATAGTATTCTTCTGAGCAGAAAAATGTTAATTTTTACACACAAAAATTTATTAAACGAACGACGTTCAAAAGGGAATTATTCAAAAAGTACTATAGGCGGTTAAAACATACTAGATAAGACATCAAACATTTATTCCCAAGAGCTTTTGAGCAAAACGTAACCCATCATCAGCAAGAACTGTAAAAACGTAGGCATATTGTACTTTCGTCACCTGGAGGAAATCTGGTACATACAGTGAGAGAAGAATGATGTTAAAATACTATTATTTGAAGAGGTCTATCACTCAGAAAACAAAGAATGCGTAAAAAGCATGGAAAATTAACATCTTCCCAACAACCACCACGCACAGACTACGTAACTTGAAATGTTGAACGGAACAGAGGAATCATTGCTATTTATTGTGTGCTTGAGTTTATGAACTAAATTGGCTTCAGACAATTTGAGATCAAAAACATTACTACAACCATCTTTCACGTACGAGAAACTATCAGAATAGGTACCACATGTGTGAAGTGCAATCTCAGTAGTTGTGAATAGTAAAAGCGTATCTAGCTGTTCTTATCTAGTAAATTGAAATTGTGTTATAGGACATTGGTTCACGGATCGGGTGATTACAGGAATCTGCATCATACTTGATTTTTCCCTTGAGAAGAACTAGTGTGTTTTTAGCTGCTGTAGTCGTGTTTTTTCTTACTCTTATTAGAGCAAGATTGCTGCGTAATAGAGCAGTATTTCTTCAGCAGGTCTCTAAGAACCGTCGGTAGCAGGAACATTTGCAGTGCAGATATGCAGCAAGTTTCTCTGCACAGACTTCCGCTTCCGCGCTATGTTGTTTTGATAGCGCCTGCTAGCGTTTCTTTTTGTCTCACCTTGCCGAACTCGGAGAGGCCAACGCCAACGTAATCCATCTTGTTGTTCTTGCTCGACTCCACGATGGAGGAAGTTGCCCTGCAGCAAGCGAGAAAACCAAAAAGTGAAGCCATAGAATATGCAAATGCAATCTGAAGGCAATGCATAACAGAAATACTCAAGTGAGGGACCCAGCCCCGACATGAGATATAAAGAGCTATCTAAAACGCAAAACTATTCTCGGAAACATGTGATAATAATTTGTATGACGCTTCGTTAATGCTTATTCATTGCAGTAACTGCAAAATAACTAAACCATAGGGGCTTGAAACCATTGGTGTAAAAAAAATCGGTCCAGAATCTTTATAATAGGTGTTGAAATACATTCAGAGAAAGACATGGAACTCTACTATATGGATCTGAACGACACTAAACTCATAAAATGTACCACCATAAAGCGTGGAACATTCGACATGTATTCAAATATCAGTTCCATTCGACTTCGCAACAACAGTTAAATTTCGATAGGGTACATTAATTATTGGACGAAACTATTGAAGTAGAGTTTCGTTCCGTCAACATCCATTAGTGCCGGTCGATACCGCTGTGATTTACTTCTCTGGAAGCCACTGCTTGTCTCTAATTCATCCTATTCTCTAAACAAGCCTCCTGTCGGCTTTAGAAAGCAGCGGCGCGAGTTCCGCGTTTGATTTATGCTCTATTGAGGTTGCGCTTTGGAGAGCAGCCTTGCTGTACATACATCAGTCTACTGGACTTCCAACAACTCAATTACGAGTAAAGTTGATTTACAGTATCTCTCTAACAAGGCTCAAGGATTGGTAACGCATTTAGATGCTTAAAAACTCTAGACTCAATTCACTTGTAAATATGTCTGCCTTTGATATTCGCTAGCGAGATATGATGAAATCGTAAAACCAGGGATAAGGAGGCTCTCGCGAAGGCGTTTGAAAATGTCAAGTTAGGGCTGAGAACTTAATGCATTGATATTTTATAATTTCTAGTTTCGGGAATAACATAACATCAAAGTACTAACTTACTAGAAGAAAATTGAAAAACCAATAACTATTCAGAGTAATGATTGAAGTAGAGAATGATGATATTTTGTACTGAGCATGTTTGGTCGATATATCAGAATATTATATGCAACATACTTTAATAGCTCTCATTTATTTAAACAGGAGCTAATCCAACGGGTTTCTGGAAATGCGTTTTTAACACGTAAGGACTTTTTCTACACCGTGAACATTTTCATCTTTCGTGAAATATAGAATGACATTGTATAAAAAGGATTTCGTACTCAATAGCTCTAATCAATCCTTTTTTGTACTTTGTGTTTCAATTTACAATTCTGCGACTAAAATGTACATTCTATGCTAAAAATTTCTGAGTTATTAATGTACTCTAAATGAAGCATTCATCAAATACAATGAACGTAATGAATTTGTTGCTCAACGATAACTGCCCAGTCTAGCTTTTTTGCCGTCCAGTCGATGAGTAGATAAATAATTTGTATAAATACTTATCAGGACAAAATTATAGATAGTTATAGATGTCCCAGGGAGAACGTCAGACTGGGTGTAGCAATGGTTTTCAAAATATGTAAATTCTATGACTGATGCCTAAGTGTTCTGAATCTAATCCTTGCTGGTCGAGACTAATAGACAGTGACGAAAAGAACTAATAGTGATAGAACTACTAGGCAGTTACAAAAACTTTCTCGCTCGAACCCTCGAACCAACTGCAAAAATTTAAATCATCCTTTCAGACTAAACAACTTTTCCATGATAGACTCAGTTAGCAATGCAATAGATTTAAAGAATTCTAGAATCCTTGCGCATTTACGAAAAAACGACGTTAAATTCAAACCTTACATCAGTCACGTAACACCTTGCGTGAATTAGCTGGCCAAAATGAAAGTTTTTTTTGCACCCAGGTTGACTATGTAGGGATTTTTTGTTTTTGTCTTAGTCTTCATTTTCTTATTTAGAAATGTGCATTTGTTCTAGTTAAATTTTGTTTTGTAATTTACACTTTGTATTTTGTCGTTTGAGATTACATTCTCTGACGATATCATTTTACGAAACCAGAGTGGTATGAGTGTCACTATATTTTTTTTAACAACGATTGTGTTTCTTTTTATAGTCACAAATGTGTCTCGTATTGCAGGACTCTACGCTAGACTCATTAGTTTGCCAATTGAAGGCATGAGGCACTCAAGTACATTGGAGTGAGAGCTTCGGATACCATTGAACACATGAAAAAATTTCATGTCGACGAACATATCCGTTGTGAATGTAAAAATCAAGGATTTTTTTCACGAAGTTGGTTATCCTATTCATTTTCTTTCTAATCAGAACTAGCTTATTCGATTGGTGGACATGAATTCGGCGGGAACATAAAAATTTGTGTTTATACTTGATGGTGCATTGGTTACATTAGGTTAGGTTGAATGATCGCTTATACGATATATGACCCACTTCGGAAGCAAAGTGTTCAAACAAAATTTCGTTCAAATACAATGTTGTAATAGAAATAAGTGAACAACTAACCAAGGCGTGTTGCATGTGTGCGTCAGGGTGAGGTAGCGCACGCCGAGCTCATACATCATCCTGAGGGAGCCCAGACTGTTGCCAATGCCGTGGCCTCCCTCGATGCCCACCATGCTCGCCATCTTGCCTTGCTTGAACACCTTAAGTATATCTGAAAAGAAACAACGATTACATTTGTCAGGCTTATTAAAGCTGTTTTCCTGTAGCCAAAACTTTGATTTTGACTTCAACAACCGGAAGAAGAGAATTCAGTATCGGGTGACTAAGCTGTGGCCTGCGCACCACGATATTAGTCCATTCAATTTTTTTAAATGTGTCTTAAAACGTAAATGAATATGTATCTCGAGTGCATTCGTTTTATGGAAGCAACTAGAGACTATTTTTTTGTTATTTATTTCACGATGCAAATATTCCATTTGAACTGGAAATTGTACTTTTCTAGAATGAGATGCTTAACTGATTCACGATGTTTGAATCACGTAATTCTTAGAATGAAATATGCAGGGGAAAATTAAAACGGTTGAAAGTAATACGAATGTGGATTGATAAAAAAAAATCATTGATAATAACACATCCTGGCAATTTTTATTGTTTTTTGAAATTACCGTTGTATTCGATCTCCTCAAAACACTATTGTGCGTTTAATCAGTCAAGTTTTTAACCCTACACTTACCAATTTTTTGTTGTTGTAAAGCCTTTATTTCGCTTCGTGTGTATAGCTTCATCCTGATGAATGTGAATTTTCAGGACTGCATTTACGGTAAAAGGAGGATCGTTGCAACCATAACTCATCTTAGAGAAACTTTTGTCCTCATGAAGAGTTGCTTTTGAAATGCTTTTCGTTCATTTGCTCTTGATAAATAGCCCACAATTTTTAATGGCATTCAAATCTGATACAAAGTATAGAATGATTACTTTTGAAACCCTCAAAGGCAAGATATTGGATAGCTTTATTCGCTAAATGAGGCGCGCATGGTATTTCATGAATGCAAGTTTCATTCGGACCGTAAAATGACATCTTGACAAAAGGAAAAAGTGTTTCAGTTAAATATAACAATTAGAAATTTTGAAATTTTTAGAACGCTCCATGGCTGCTCGGTACATCAAACAACAATTTATTGTGACTTTGTTTTCGTGAACGTTTTCCTCGTTTTGAATGTCAACCTTAGCTTACGGAACTTCGAAATTTTAAAATTTCACTGATCTTATTAATGAATTACAGCACCTCGCTACATGCCGCGAAGGTACTTGAGCGTTAGCTTACCCTATTTGGCTTTGAAAGAAAAAACTTGATGGTATGGTCACCGCCTTTACTAGAATTGTCCTCATAAAAACTCGTGAGCACTTTAGGAAAACAAAACTTCTGTGTAGGTTGGTATATATATATAATAACCTACAATTTGGATCAGAAGCAGTTCTATGGGAATGAGTTACCTCGAGATTTGCTCCAACTGCTCGAATAAAAAATGAACAGGCTTAACACACAATTGATTTCACGAGGTGATCAAAGGAAGTGATCATTATATTAGTAATTCACTGCCATAGAAATCGTTCTGTATATATGACAGTGAATGTTTTACCTGATTTTTGCTCAGTAATATCACCTGTTTTAATATTATTTGCTACTTTGTATTCTACTTTGATCGTTAATTCATGCTGTAAAATAGACAAAGCTAATATTGGTGGCCGCAAAAATAATTAGGTAAACTTCGGAACTGTTTCTTGATAATGGGTGTCAGCTTGGAAATAATGATGAATCCTAAATTGTATCAAAAATTGATTTCATCATAAATTGACTTAAAATGCGGAACTTTAATTTTTTTATGAATTTTCTTTAGATATACTAGAACAGATTCTGATCGTAAGTAGTAGCACACTTGACGTGATACGCCAAACAAGAGCTGTGCGTTTCTGGTAACCCTCGATTGAACCTGATAGGGGGAAATAATTAACCCTATAGATACGACGATACATATTGAATAAACAAAATGTTGATTATCATTTGGAGTTCTACACAATTCTATGTTTGGAGCATAATTTTCAATATCTATGAAGGAGGAAAAATATCAGCGAATTCATTACCTCGCGCCTTTCTAATTCAACATTTGGTAATTTATTTAGGCTTTAATGCAGGAAACATATTAAGAAAAGTGAACCATTGAGGAAAACTAAGTGGTTCCCAGGTTTTGGTTCCCTGACACGACACCCAAGATTAACATGACTAGCCTCAAATTACTAGAAGAACAATGAAAACACTTAATTCTTCGATCTCAATTTTTAAATGAGTGAAATCAGTATAAATATTTTCTTATTCCCTACAACAGTACACATATATCTACTCAGATATACATCCTTACAGATATGGTTCAATATTAACGGATTCTTCTCAACAAACAAAAAAATCAAAATAATATTTCAGGCCGATTTTCGTAGAAATCAGACCCATGTGAACCTGAACGCGAAAATCCAGCATCAGTTGGAATTTCTTAATTGTTCCAGAGTATAGTTCACAAACAATTACATATATAACAGCAATAACAGATGCGAGTGAGCCACACTGTGACAACGCACAATGCTAAGCAAAGCTGTCATTTGAAGAGACCATCTCATTACGGGAGGATTCTTGCATTCATGCGTCGCCTTTCATGTGCAAACAGAGCGAGCTGCCTTATAATGAACTGTCATTGAAGGGCGCGTCTCTTTTCATTTTCTGACGATTTTCCAGCGCCTGCTCTGTCCGAGGCAAAGAATAATCTCGCAAAAACAAGGAAGCCTCGATTTACTGGGTAGGCACAAGCATTGCTGAGGAATTTTGATTATCTCCACAATTTAGGTTTGACTACAGTGCGTCACAAAATGAAAACGGAAATTTCATGCGTCCCTTCCATTCTTAGAGGGCCTCTATACAAAAAGTTGAACAGAAAAATGCTTGATTAATGATCCGCTTCACATAAAGCACAAGGTGGCTTTGTATTCATAGTTTCAAAGTCATGAAATCATAAACTCCATGTCTCGTTGAAAATGGAATTTGTTAGATTGAAGTTTAGAAGAAGTATACATTTGTGCCGACCTAATTAAAGCGCCGTAGAAAATTATGCAGAAGAGCGTGATGTCATGTATGTATTTTCATACCGGTTAAGAGAAGATATCACATACTTAAATTTTGGGGTCGATCTGGAAAAACTAGTGAATATCTTTGCTCATAAAAGCGAATAATTTTTAAGCACACGCGTCTATATTTCAGCTTTAAGTTACGTGGATATGCTGAACATTTCAGATATAATTAACACTTGTGCGTAATTCCATCATTACGGAATTATTCCAAAATTATGTTTTTCTAATTTTCTACTTTTCACACTGAATTTTTAAATAGTTGTTATCATGTCACTACTTGAAGTTAGAGCAAAGCTTTACATTGTCTACTAGCAGTCGACATAAACGACTCGATTATTAAACGAACATGTGACTTTTGATGAGAGTGACATTAGTGACTTACCTTGAGAATTGGTTACTAGATGCATGAAGTTTCTGTACTTCCGAATAACTCTTTTGATGAGATCAATTTGTTCTAAGGTGAGCTGTACCGAATTGAGGTACTGGGACGCACATGGAGTGTAGGCCACCCAAAACTGCACAAGAATACACAAATGGATTGTAGAAATGCGAACAAATTTGGTTACGTTTAAAAGGTGTAGCATAAATTCTCTATCAGCAAAAATTCAGTTTAATTAACGAATTCATTCCAAGTTGGAATGAGTGAACCAAGTTGGAAACAATCATTCTTCATCAATAGATAGTCGATGTCATCAATGTAAGTTATGTTTTCTATTTTTCCAACGTATTGACCCATTTCAAATTTAAATAAATGCAATTACAAAAAGAGCTCGTAAACAACACTCGGCAAATATATACGAGAATATATAAGCAAATGAAGATTACATCGCCAAAGTTTCATTTCGTACAAGTTGAAATTTATAAGCTTGATGGTTACTCCCGACTCTATTTCGTTTTAACGGAAGCTACCTCTATGTGTGATGTTAAAGATAGATTTAAAAACGGGTCGCAACACATCTTTTAAATTTAAATCCTCGAAGTATTAGAATCATGCGGAATGAAATCATTACTGATGGTAGTAACACCGTTCTGCGACTTCAATAAAAATAAGGTTGAAAACGAGTGACTAATACTTCGTTCAAAATACACTGGCATACATGCTACGTAATGCTTAATAATACAAAGTTTTACGCGAGAAAGTTTCCAAGCGCAAAAACTGAGCTCATTGTGGTCCTTAATATCTAATTTCATTAGTAGAATGTCAATAAGGGATTTATGAATTGAGTTAGCTTTATACTTCAAGTGCTGTTAATTTGTATCGTGTCTAATCACATAATTGCAAATACCAGTAGGATTTTTATTAATTCTTCAAATCCAACCCTGAAAATGCAGACGTTGTCATGCGTGCTCATCAAGTAATACTCTAAAAGCTTTTTCGCCGTGCGACGAGGATGAATAAGGGATGAAAGACTTACATCGACGTGCCCCGAGACCACTCGGTCAGAAGGAGCGCCACGACAAAAACGGGATGAAATAGGATGCAGTAGTCGTACAAGAACTACTCCAGTATCCTATACTTTCTGCCAATTTAGTAAACTCTTGATTTGAACGTTCGTTGAGGAGCTGAATGAGGATAAGGGCTGGCGTTACAGAGTCAGAATGGTCACTATTCTAAATTAGTTACTTTGAATAAATATATTTTCAGAAAAATCTTTGTCTTAGGTTCTACAAAATTAGGTAGACATCATTCATTGCTAGCTATTTATAACCTAGCCACTGAAAAAAATGTATTTCTAATTACGATTATTTTATCAAGTGTATTTTGTGCTCATTCATATCTGTCCTCGTTAAGTACAGCTAGGAAGAGCAGGCATCCAAAATTTTTTACGGAAAATATTATCTCACAGCAACGACCTCGAGATCTCTTTCCCATAATTTTCGCTGATCATAAAATTCCGAGACCTACGTTATTTGAGCTCAGCCTAACCTTATAAATAAAATTATAGTGATATTTTACTCGAATAAATTATTTGAAATAAGTTTTCAAACGCTAGAGTGCATTTAGCTCACCTAAAAAAAATATTCCCTCTGATGAACTTGAATGACTTGACTAAGTTCAAATTACCTAGGACTCCGTATTTTATAAATACTGTACATTCATGATATGTTGTCATTTCGGTGTCAAATCAGAAAACATAACTTCCGAATAAAGTAACTAAGTCATTTTTAGCGCCATTCCACTGATGCGCTGTAACTAAAATGTTCTCATTTCTTAGATCTCACCGCTTTTCTTCAGACATGATTTGAATGACCTTGCGCCCAAATTGTGGTATTCTAAAGTTTTGGGCTTAATTGTTCATATTTTATGTCATTTTAAAGCTCACGTTCTCTGTATCCCTCACTAGTAATTTGCTTGTGAAAAGAACTCAACAAATCAAATTCGTACTTACGCGCGTTTGACGCAAAACTTCCCCAACATTCTAATTCCCAAGAATTGAAAAATCCGTTGCTTCAATATTACACAGCATGCTTTTCTGTATACTGACAATTTAACAGCGTTATTCGTCAAATATACTTTTGTAAAAAAACTTGAAGGAAATGTACTCCGGATTGAGTTGAAATGCAGTCGCGGCCGCTATGATGTGTGGAAAATATTGGCATACTGCTCGGGGAAGTATGCTTTAAATTTTCCAAGAATTCTCATCTGTAATAGTTTTTCTAGTAATTCAATTGATTGATGTTTTTATCATTGCAAGACAAGTAACCACAAAATGAACGTTAGAAGCGCATTTTTGTAACGTTACCTCAGCTTACTTTACGGTGAAACTCATAGGACTCTCTATCCAATTGTGATTTTTGTTTGTGTGTGTGGAAGTCATATGTCGCTTAGTGCAAAGTCTACGAGCCCTCACAGACCGTTTCTGTAACGAAAGATATCGGTCGATTTCATCTCAGCGCAAATACAGATTCTGTCCATACCCGTTGCGATGCTGCAGTATACTTCATCGGGCCTTGCACTCCATTTCTGCTGAACGGTGCAAACCTCACTGAAACTTGACTCAAGAACAACGTAGCAGGAATCAACATCGTTCGTGAGCACATTGCAACGTTTAGAATTATGTGTTTCTCTCCGAGGCAATCCTCAAGAACGATGCTACCGGAAGCTCTGCTCGTAATGCTGGCAGAAGACGCACGGCTTCACTTTCGATTGTCGGTGGTATTTGGGCCGCTGCGCTGTCGAGCAGGTTACAAATGGTGGTAAGTGCAGCGACCATGCACAGACATCGTGATAAATAGCCCCATGACTGCCGCGCCGTGCGCCCTCCCCGAAAGCGCTGCAAGGCGGCAGCGCTAAGGTCCATGGACTCTAGAGAGGATTATGTGATCCCTGGAGCCACTCCTTAAGAACCCTTGCGTGATGGAACGGTCTGAAGCATTTTAATTCCTGATTCACTTCAAACTCAATGCGTGCAGCGGAAATGTGCGAATAACTAAGAAAGTTAATAATAGTGTAATATCAGGAGGATAATTTCAACCGCCATGGAGGCGTCGTTTACTATACTATCAAATTTAATGAATTTACATAGCTTATGCTCACTAAATATCAAAGGGAATTTACATCGGAAACTGCTCGCAGAGATACGAAGAACCAGCGGCAATTCATTAGCCATCCTCCGTCTAACTTTTTCGCCACCCGTCGAAAATGAATCATTCGACGGCGATGTCTGTGCATGGGCGGCCAAAATTATGCGTAGATAATTTTATAAAGTCACGAAATGTCTCAGAATTAATTAAACAAACTTCAACCAAGGTGTATTTCTGTAAAATAAATACATTTTACCCAATGGAGGCATGTCTGCGAATGCTTAGTTAAAAAGTTACGACGGAGACTTTTACGGTTGAGAGCATTCGTAAGAATGTAAAAAATCGAAGTCAGAACAAGTGTGTTGTTATCAAAGAACAATAAAGAATTTCAAAGTATTCTAGATATTCACAGCGGGTGTACGAAATTTCCTCCGTCTGCTGTAATGCATGGATAGAAATACCAGCGCAGCTGCAGTGATTGCTGAATTCGTGCAAAGAATTTCCAGGAATTTCAGTAATCCTTGCAGAGGCGTCAATAATCCTCCGGATCAGATCTTCTTCAGACTTAACTGTTATTTTGCACACTAAACTCTTCAGATGCATCCTAAAGGAGAAATCCATGGGCGTCTCTCTGTATCTTTGGTTCATAATAATAAACTTGCACTAACTTTGATTTCCTATTTTTCTGCCAACAGGTTCCAACTTTCAAGTCTCTGTAATATTTTAACTCAACATTTTGGACATGCCTCCATAGGGTAAAATGTGTTCACTTCATCGAAGTAAACCTTACGATGAAGGTTGTTCTAAAAATTGTAAGCCACGTTGCATGTATAGTTATCACTGCGAAGAAGTTAGGATTATTACAACGAAAGGTCTCGGGGATTGTACAGCTATCAAACAAAATTGCTGTATCTGATTTTAAAATAGGTGTTAATGGACGATAAACACTCAGCAATCTCTTTTATAAACGCATTTTTTATGCGTCAGCTATAGAAAATTATTGGTGGTACAAAATCCAGTTTCAAACACTACGCTCGTCAAAAACTATTTGAATCTAAAACCGCGTCTACACTATCAAACTCTTCGTCAATCACGAACATACCAAAACGTAAACAAAAGCACGAACTCTTCTGAATGGTGTCCTGACTGTGCTTTTGGTCGCATGATGTTGTACTAGTGAAGAATGCAAAGAAATGACACTGCTCCTTGAATGCGGTTATAAAGTTGATGTATGCTAGTATTTTAATTTTATTTGTTAGCAGTTTTTAATTATGTAGGTGTTATTTTTTGTGAGTAATGATGTTTTTACTCGTGTTTAAAAAATCTGACGCCGTAGATGTTCTAATGTTATACTGTCAAGTTGCCAGCTACTATTTATGTTAAATTAACTAATCCTTAGTTTAAATAGGCTCATATAACAATATTAAGATATTATCCAATGAATAAATTACCAAATAATCGTTTCCCATGAAACTGAATATTCATTAAGCCAATAAATACATAAACAAGCGATTGTTCAATGTTTTTACGAAGTTTATGTTCGGAGTTTTCCAACATTCTGAAAAACACAAACACGCCGAAATCTGCCAATGTGCAAGGCGTGTTCGTGTTCGCGAAGATTTGAAAAAACACAAAATTCGCTCCAAAGATTGATAGTGTGGACGGGGCTTAAAAACTGTTTCTTCCAAGTCTGTTTTCTCAATTTTCTAGAAACTACTCTTACATCGAACTCGTGAAGTCGAAAATAACTCCAATAGAGTACATATAGATTATCTCTTCCAGGTTTCGTGAGCTTATACGTGGACCCACCTAGTTTTAATATTGAAAAACGAATATTTTCTTTTTATCAGTAACCAAATGGTCACTTGAGCAGGTATAAGGCAATTCGAGCACAAAGATACAACCCCACTATAGAATAATAGCCAAGTATTGCTTGGTTGGTTGGTCCTTCCGTCCGTCAGTCCGCCCGCCTTCCGTCCGTCTTTGCATCACGCTCTCAAGGTTTTAGTTAGAAGAAAATTCCCAGGTCCGTATTCCGAAACTAATAGTGAGATTGTCAACTAAGGCAGTCTGTATCAGCGATACTGAAAATAACCTTGTTTTGTATCCGAGTCACCGTAAATAAGAGGGCATCTTAAAAATGAAATATCATTTTTCCTTCTGTTTTTGGCTGGACGAGTCCACTAGTGAAGATATAAACGAAACGAACACCGAATCTGATTCACTTTGGGAAATATTTCAGGAGAAAAAACTCGTTGTGGAGCTTTCTTTTTCTGTGGTTTCAGAGCTCCCCAGAGTGATTTTCGAACTGCACTTCAGAAATTGAAAAACGTTTGAATAAATTAAATTCCATTAATATGCAAAGCGAAGAAGCCTCGTCGAGGCACCTGCATCAAATTTCGGCGGGGAACTCTTCGAGCAGCGTGTTGTAAAAAAGGACTTGCACCAAGTGGTGCACCTTGCAGCTCAGTCGCTCGTGCCAGAACCAAGGTCAGTTTCAAACAAAATCATACTTGAAGGTGTGATATATTATTTTCATCCAGGTAAAAAGTGGCATATTAGTGTAATGCTTGTAAGTGCAACAATGATTCTCAGAGCCTGAAACCTTGTAAAATAGACGCAAGAGTGTTGTGCTCCATTTGTAGATCAACCCCTTCTTGGAAGTTAACGATAGTAGTCTAATGTGTGCAAGTTTTTAGAGCGCCGCTTTCACCGTACAGATTATCGTGAGAGTCACTGTGTTCGCTGATCGTCGTAGATTACACAAAATGCATCTCATTTACGAAATTGATTTTTTCACTGTCACAATTTCTCTCACGAATATGAGCAGGAAATTAGTCTTTTTCTTAGCTGTTGATGACAGCATCCTCCTAAATTTAATGCCGTATAAATAACTTCATTTAAAAGAGTGTCTCGAAATGCCATAAATAGTTTATTTATCTGCCAAAATGTAATTTAACTCTATTGGCTATGAAAAATGAACTGTGGGATCTTTTTCATGAGCATGGTCTTGAAAAGCATGTGAACAAGAATAATAAAATATTGAGGGAAATAAGTTCCTTCCGTTGGCCACGTTAGGTTTAAGAATATACTTAGTGAGAAAACGTGTCTCAATACGCAATGAAAATTGAAAAATCAGAACATAAATTGTAAATTTGCCCTTTTTATTTCTGAGCAGCAATATGCTCTGTTGTGAATGCGAAATGATGCTCGTAAAATTTCTTCATTTATTAAGGAGTAAAACTCCGGTTCCATGGATTTCTCAACCGAGTCTCAAATGATGTTTTAACGAACGATTAAGAGTGTTCTCCTGTCAGTACCATGACTTCTTTTTCACAAATTCTTTTCCAGAATAAACTAACAAATCGCACACCCAGTTAAAAAACGACGACATATGGCCGAAGGATTAAGGACGACACGGTCGATTAGGGACGAAATAGAGGCGAAGCGGCCGTTTCGGCCTCAAAACGCTTTTGTCATTCTTATATTATCGTACGGCTGAGCAAGGACGTAACATTCAAAGCTGGCCGTCCGTGGATTGAGGCAGAGAATCTACCGGTTGTTTATGGCCGCAATATCTGAGGACGGCCATCTTAGATTGAAGGCCTTAAAATCATCGGTGAATGTTGGCCGCGAAATGGACGGACACGTTCCGTTGAATTTGACTTCTGATAGTTTAGCGCGAAGCCGATTGAGTTTGAAACAATCTCCTTTTCCCCACTGTTATGACACTCACTTCGTCCTTGTATCAAAGGAAGGACCTTTTCTTACATGGGTAAAAAAACGAAATGAAAATATCAATGAGGAAAATTGGCAATGATGAAAAAAGATAATTTTACGGTTAAATTTTTAAGTGTAGATATAGCATCCTTAAAATCCTAAGGAGTAAAACGAAAGGAAAGCGAAAAAACAACGTGCCCTGCGAAGAATCTGAGATTATATAAGAGCGCGCGTCACTATGATGCTTTCCAGCGGCAGCAACTCACAGTGGAAGGGGCAACCCAGGCAGCAAGCTCTTATTGGGATAATATTAGGACAACTTTGCAGTCTTAGGACCTTGGAACTCAAACATAGTCCCGACATTGGGAAAATTATTTAAAACATCACTGGGTTCGCTTCGTAGTCCCAATATTATTCCATTGACAAAGTAAGATACTTTGTTTCTTAGTGTGAAATAGAACTGTGCAGTGAAAAACGTCAGATAAATGTGAAGAACATACCTACATTTCATTTTTGCATAAATGTTCTAGTTATTGAGTTTTACCTCTGCTCAATTACAACTTTTTGTCCCAATGCTGTCCCAAATTTCCCACGGTGTCGTGCATTAATAATTGTGGTTCAAGACAAAACAATTTTTATTTTCATTTCGTTGGTTAGTGTGAAGCTCCTTAGCCACGTGGAATGCGATCTCAAGAGAACAATATATTAAATACCGCAAAATTAACGAATGGATACATGTACATAGACATTTAAAAGACTATAACTAAATTTAAGTAAAAATAATTACTTTAATATAAATAATATTGTATTACACTTGAAAATGACTTCAATAAGTGATAAGCATAAAAATCCGAATAGATAAAAAGCTGAATATCGTTTCATGAAAATATCTGATTCAGAAAAGTTATCGACATTACAGAAGCATACAGTCGAAAACAATTAAACATCACCTTCTCTATAATAAAACGCCAGGTGTCTTCCTCAATAAATGAAAGAAATTCTTCATTTCTGCGACAATGGCATGTTAAATGTTTTCTACTGAAATTTGTGCAGGACTTACATTATGCTAGTGATGTGTTCGTTGCAGTTGCTAAAATTTATTTGCTTATGAGATTTTCGTTATTCATCGGATAATTTGATCATTTATACCTATTTAATAGCAAGAAAACACGATATTTTATGTCCCAATGAATTCACTGTATCATAATGCTGGCATTTTCGTATATAGATATATGAGACACACAAATCAAAATTGAGTTGTCTACAATGTATTGAAAACATTTCATACTAGCGGTAATAGTGGATACACGGTTTCTAATATTAAGTGCCTCCTTTCTCTGACGCCAGTGATCAATTAAAACCATAATTTTATCTTTCCAAAAATTTGGTCAAAGTCTGAGCGTCGCCATTATCAAGAGACAAGCTGCTACTTGTGTACAAATCCCATTGCTGTGATTGGCTTTAGGCCACAGCGCTTCGGTTATACCATCTTTCCCAAGTTCTTGCCAAATTGTGTCTGATAATATTAAAGCTATGATCAGGGTATGCTAAACAAAGTCTTTCACCTAAGTCAGATAAATTACGATAGTTTTGGTAGTACGACATCTGGTTTTGATATTATCTATCAAAACTGGCGATATATTTACATATATACATATGTATATATATATATATATATTATATCTCTGGCTTCCACATAATTTCAAGGCTTCAAGCTCGGTCGCCTTGAAGAGGCGGTTAATTCGAACGTTGAAGTGCGAGTGCGTGTGTTTTTTCTTCAAATTCGTTAGTACGGTCTCTTTACCTTGAAAATCATTTATGCTAGGAATACAAGCTATTGTTCAGCATATTTTTCACAATTTCGAAATTTTTACTGGTATTAACATTGCATTTGGAAAAAAATAAAAAAGTTGACGTCTTGCTAAGACGCCTTTTTGGTTGATGGTCGTCTCTGCCAGTCTGTGACTGTAAAATTATCGCCTGGGTACAAAATAAGGCTAAGTAAAGTTTTGTAGTACGTTTTTACCTGAATGATTTTAGTTTTGTTAGCTGATGGTACGTAAAACGCTCCTTAAAAACATTTCATGAAATTCTACAGCTCATGTTTTCAGAAATTATTCTGCCGTGGAATCTATATTATGACTCTTATTACCTGAGTGAGTGAGTCAGTAGTTTCCTGCTGTAAGCAATTGTTAACCAAATATACAAACTATAAATTGAAAAACAATATGATATAGGAAAAATTCTCGTCCAACACCGTTGGCTTGATAGAAGAACTATAATTAAGGGAAATATGTAACAAGTTGTCTTACAAATAAAAACATACAGCAAACAATTTATAAAGTTAACATTTAGTTTAATTTACTTCACTGCAGTCAACTGTATAGACCATCCTATATTTTGTACAGCATTCATTTTGACGCTATGGGATAGGAATCTTTTTCTGACTGGCAAAAATGTATTTTCAAAAGGTTCTGAAGCACAGAAAAAATTATCCTGAAAAATATTTGAATACTTCGCACACTAATTCAACACAATGATGCAAACTATTGTTTTGGCCATATTTTCACAGTCAGACAATTGATCTAATATTACATTACATTATGACAAATTCACTCAACAAATTTAACCTGTCCATTCATCTTCATTATAGTAACAAAAGCGATGTAAAGTGAAAGCATCAAATTTTAAATTTTAAAATAAATGATTAGTCCTTTTTTTCTAAGGTGAAACATTAGCAGATTTTTTTAGTCCAGAGGTCTAGCCAAGGCTTTATTTATAGAAATCGTTGGCAGAATGTTGATCTCAGGCCAGAGTTGTGGAATCAGAGGTAAAAAGTCTGACTCTCAGGGTTCCAAAAATACGACTCTAACTCCTAGGGTTAAAAAAATTCCGACTCCAAGTAATAGCCTCCAAACTATCCCACCCCAACTCTCTGATTACAAGGCACCATTCCTATTTATCGTTTGAAGTGTTCTATGATTATGATTAAAGATTTTTTATCAATTAAAATTCTTCATTGAACAATATTTTTATTTCGCTTTGAATTTGTATTTAGTTTATGCAATTTATTTATTTCCTTACCAACTTCTATAACTGAATGGGAATATGTTAGAAATTAAAATTGCTAATGAATATTTACCTGGCAATATTTACATATTCTTTCAATATTGATATGAAGCAAATAATGTTGATCTACATATTTCTTCACCTGCTGCACCATTTATATTTTCATACAAAAAGCTATTCAATTTTTGGAACTTATATGTTATTTACAATATAAAAGTGTAGCTTGCTAGATATTGTGAATTGAAGTTTCCTTAATTTTATTTTGTTGTTCTTTGATAATTATTGATACAACGGTTTGAATAAGTACAGGATAAAAATTAACTAAGATGAATAGAATCCATAAACTAATATTTAATGAAATTTCACAAAATTAACTTTTATTACTAACTGAGATTACTGATGGTATGTACAACATATTCATCTTTCTTATGAGACATTTGCTATGCTCTGTGAAATAAAGGTGAATGAAGACATTGAGGGTAATTTCATTTTGATTCTCAGTAATTGATTATAGGTATCTAAAGGGTAATAATATCAATTAATAAGAAAAGAGTGCATAGGTGTTTGCTTGTGTAGCACATAAAAATAATTGAATGATGCATTTAAAAAATTCCAACACCGACACCTAGCATTCATATATACTGCGAATTTCATTTAATTTCTTTGTTGGCTTCATGTTTTTTGTTTCCGTACCAAGAGCCGTGCACTAATTTCGTCAAAGTCAAAAATATAGTGCAGATAGATAAGTTCCTCTGCAGAACTGATACATTAAAGCTGTTTTATGAATTGATTGATGAATTTCATTTTATATAACATAATGTAATTGAAACAGTCATATTAATACATTGTAAGTATGATAATAAAGCAAACATTGACTACGATGTAAATACATCATGAATTAAAGTCATGGATTCTGTGCCTAACACATGGGGAGAGTTGTTGGAGAATTATGTGCTAGCAGTAAAGCGTGTGTAGTATGTGAATATAAAAACACATTATTCCCCTAAAAATGTTAACAATGAATAATGGTCTGAATTTACTCTCAGGTTACCCATTTTCCAGGCGTAATTTGAGAAATTGATGCAATATTTACATTAGGACTCACAGTTCTGAGGCCAGTGGGTCGCATTCTACAGCTCACAAATGGGGTGAGGAAGGAAGAGGATTTGTTGTTGGAGACTTTCAGGGCTGCAGTTAATTGCTGATCGTAACAAAGGTGAGTACATGAACCGATACTTAGAAAATACACCTGCTAAATATTGCATTATTTGATTCGGATATCCTTGTCTTGTTCTTCGAACAGAATATAATGTTTTATTTCTGCATATATTACATTCAGCAATATTTAAATTTGCAGTCTTTTATTTTGTTATTTTACTTGATGCCTCCCGGGAAATTTTTAAATATTGGAAACAATATGGATTGGCAAATAGAAAATTAAAATAATTAATTAAGAACTTAACTTTCATTGTGATGTGTGATGTGATGTGTTGTGGAGATGCGGGATGTCATGCGTGTGTGTGTGTTTTGTGTTGCGTGGTAGAATGTGTTTTGTAGCTTGTTGAGTGTTTTGGTGGAGTGGGGTGTCATGTGTGTCTGAGTGTTTTTTGTCTTGTGCTACATAATGTGTTTAAGATGTATGGAGTGTCATGTGTGCGTGTGTTAACTGTACTTTCTGTTGTGTGATTAATGTGTTATGTGGCTTACTGTATTGTGGTGGTGTGGGTGCTGTGGATGTTGTATGTTGTTGTCATGTGTATGTGTTTTGTTTGTATGATGTAATGTGTTTATGCGTCTTGGTGGTGTGAGATGTCTGGTTAAGAAAATTTGAATAATTTTTAATATAATATTAGGGATCACGATATAGAGGGAACCATACATATAAATGCGATGTTTTAATATAATGTCACTGAAATAGTATATCACTTCACTTTGAATATTACACAATTAATTTTTAGTTTGTTGCATGATACTATAAATTTGAAATTTGTAATGTGTTTGATGTTTATAATATGATGTGATATATTTCGTGCAGGAAATGTTTGATATTGTTATAATGTATTGTATTTTGCGATGTTATTTGTTATGATGCCATATGACCTGCGGTGAATCATCGACCATAGATGATATATATCAATAAGTATGTTATACATAATATGTTATCGTACTACTTTTCAATAATTTTTTCTGTTCAATTTTATCAGTTAGATTATTTAAGAATAGAAAAATATTATCATGTGGTGTTATATTTTGTAGATTCTGATACATTGCGTTGCTTATACCATACATATATGTACGGTATGGTATTTTTTTCTTGCATTTCTCAATCACATGTTATATTACACTGCAACACCCAACGTTGCAGTGATGTTTACTGCATAGCACTACAATATATTGTACTGTATTCCTACCTTATATTGTATTACTCTGTATTGCTCTTTACCTCGCTGCACTAATACTGCATAACCACTGCACTGCACTACCTCACCACTGCACTGCTCTACCATTATAACACTACCACTGTCACTGTAGTACCACTCTTACTACTCTACCACTCTTACTGCTCTACTACTCATACTGCTTCCCCACTGTTACTGCTCTACCTCTGTCACTGCTCTACTCCTGTTACCGCTCTACTTCTGTTACTGTTCTACCTCTGTCACTGCTTTACCACTGTTACTGCTCTGCCACTATCACTGCTCTGTCACTGTTGTTGCTCTGCCACTATCACTGCTCTGTCACTGTTATTGCTCAGCCACTGCACCAACAGTGTCATTGCGCTTACACTGTCACTGCACTAACACAGCCTCTTTACTAACACCGCTTCTGTACTAACACCACCACTGCACTACCTTTTCACTGGACTGCTGCCACTGTGCTATCCTTACTACTACACCATTACTGCACTACCACATTATCACTGCAATACTACTGCCACTGTTTGATTACTGCACTGCAGTCGGCTACACTGAACTCGATTATGCTACATAGCACCTCGTTATACCGCATTGTCGTATTGTGTAGTATGATACTCGATTCTACCTTTATACGTATGTCGTATGAAGTATATCATACGTCGCATGTCGTATACGATGTACCGTATGTATTCCATTTTAGATAATGTATTTTATACGGTGCGTCTTCTATTACGTATTATGTACCACATTCCCCCATGGGACATACATAGGATAAGCAATAGGATTAGGTTAGGTTAGG
The DNA here is from genome assembly GCA_014899125.1 of Orchestia grillus. Classification (NCBI taxonomy): domain Eukaryota; kingdom Metazoa; phylum Arthropoda; class Malacostraca; order Amphipoda; family Talitridae; genus Orchestia; species Orchestia grillus. The sequence continues at coordinate 24,894 of VOMN01061946.1, forward strand.
TTCGTCTATCGTATGCTATGGGGACAGGCGTCCCAAGGAGGTTATTATTGGGTTACCTCAGCTCTAGTTTAGTCTTCAGGCGCTCTATTTTTGGAGCCCATTTTTTTTCAAACCTTCTTCACGTATTATTCTTCATCTTTGTTCTTCTTCTTTCTTAACTTGCAGTTTCTATGCACCGGGAATCTTGTGTGGGAACACACCTTTGCATAAATTCTACAGTTCCTAAAGTCCATACTAAACGGTCCCTTCTTTTTGCTCTCGAAGTCGCATTCAATGTGACTGGGGAGCTTGAAACCAACTGACAAATAATAATACAATCAATGTGCGGGAGGAAATAGCTGACATTTTCACTAATATTATGTTAGTTGGATCAAAGATATTAAAATTATTAATATTCAGGTCCAATTTGATATTTATTGAGCAGGCTCAGATGACTGGAATGAGCCAAGAGACCCATCGTTCCTACCCTTCCAGCTCTTTATAAGGCACGTGGGGGGCAAGAGCGAACTGTGATTTTAACTTGAAAGGGCTGCCACTTATTCTGAAATAAAATAATGGTTTAATTTTGCAATTGTTATTTATTCCTTTAATTGGACAACGGTACATAAATCCGGAACTAAGAACATTCTTTCTAAATTCGGTTCTAAAGATTTAAATCTTCGTGTTGTACTCTTCAACCCTAATAACTACAAGATGGTAAGCGTCTTTCTCGGAAATTAGTCCTACACAGTTGGTGACAAACAAAGGAATTATTTGAAATATACATTTATAGACAACAAAACTCTCGGACGCACACATCCGAGACTTGTCTCTGAACCACCCCTAATATGTATGTAGGGAAATATCCTGGACCTTATATGCTTCGTACCTGGTGTTAATTTCGGATGTTTAAGTAGCTTTTTCAGGTAAATACTTTAATTTGAGAAATCTGGCACTAGCGAATCTCTCAAACACTACGAAAAACTTTCAGAGAGTGATGAAATCAACAAAAGGTCCGAGTTACATGAAGTCCATGGTGCAACAGTTTCCTCTATATATGTATATAATTCAGGGGTGATTCAGAGACGAATCATGGCTGTGCGCGTCCGAGAAATTTTTTAACACTAAGTTCAAGGACGATCGACAGTGAATCAAAGGCGTATCACCGGCTAAGTGGGGCGTAGAGGGACGATCATGGACGTGCATGGCTGAGCAAGGACATGGCATAGACAAGCGATGCGGATGGCCGCGGCCGTGTAGAGGCCGATCATTTCAGTTAAACAGTGGACATTTCGTCGGTGATTCACCAATGATTCGCCGGCGATACGTCCCAGTTTGCGCTTGATTGTTCTCAATTCACCGGCGATACATCCTTGATTTTTAATAGGGCATTACACATGTTTATTGAAATATTGATATAACAACTAAAATGAATGGAAAATGACTAGGTTTATACATAAGTAATCATTTTACACAGTCTTCGTTTCCTACTATTGAATTTGAATCCATTGGCAGAGGGCTGATTTCTTGCGTATGCAGAAGGTTCTCGATTCCCTTTTTCCCCAGTCAAGTCGATGATAGCGAACAACGACCCATTTAGGCCTGAGCACATTGTAGTATCATTTCAGCATTTGCTGAGAATTATTTAAAATTGTGAACACTGATACCTCAGCCAGTCACTTTCTCCACAATCAGCAATATTAAATGTCCGACCAATTGACTGCGTGATGACGCACACGTATTAGTGAAAACCTAAGCACCAAAGCAGGTGACGTACAAGCCTTCGACAATTCAAAGTTAAAATCACGAATCCTATCACCACATTAAATTTTAAAGAAAAGCCTAATTTACGCAATGGTTGTCCTCGAAGCTCGATGGTCTGTAAAAAAGATCAACGATGGATTTAATTACACAACAGTCGTCCACGATTGCCAGTAATAGACTAATATACTTGTTCTGATTCTGAATAAATTACTTATTTGAATGCCTCGTACAAGAGCAGATCATGTGAGGATATGTTCCATGAGATGGGACACAGTTATTTAATCTGATGTAGTAAGTAATTATATTTGTGGATCAAAGGGTAATGTAGTAGCTTCATGTGGCAATACTCGTAGAGTATTAAATCATGAATGAAGACCTCTTCCTGCTGAGTGAGTTTAACCCACGTCGTATCAATGCGCCACCGAGGCGTTTAACGGTTTTGAGACGCCCTACAGCAACAACCATTTTAGTATGGATATTACGAGTTTCCTCGGAGGGAATGGTTTCATTCGACAAAAAGGCTTGAACCGATTCAAATCTCCTGAGAATGTCGAACTGAAGGATAACTTCGAAAGCGTCATTTTGTTTCAAGCTCGTATTCTTTTATACTGTGACTTTGTGAACAAAGGCAAACTGCTTAGAAGTGCTGAGGAATAAAAATATTTTTGGTCACATCGCCTTGCCATTGTAAAAAATTTTGTCTTCATTCCGAAATAGTGATCGTTAAGAAAATCTTGGTTGAAACTCGTTTTACTCATGAGAACTACACACAGCGCGTTGTGTTTTAAATGATCGTTAGCCCATCATTCACCTCGTGAGGAAAATTCCCTTTGTTGGAAATCGTGACGAGCTGAGGTTCTTTCAGCTCCGATGGGTACTCCTTTTCATCCCTTGTTCTTCGCAGAATTTAGTTGGCTAATTTTGCCAGGTGTGTTTGGTAACATTTAGATAGGTAATAATTGATAAATGACGGCCGCATATACTCGTACTATGTTATCCGTTTATTATGTTGAAATACTAAAAATCTAAGCGATTTCATCAGAGCTTATAGAAATATTAAATGATTGATTGATCTGTTCAAGATTCTACTTTTAACCCATAGTCTTAGATACACGTCTCTCGAATAACTAATAAAAGAACCGTCTCATCAAAGTAGGAATATTAGATTGATAATGCTAGAGTGAAAGTATTAACGAGGGAAAGCGCTGCTGCTGACAGTCATGATTTCTAGAACGCTACGTGAAAATTTCACGGAAATTTAGATGAACAAACTTTAGATAAACCAACCCATAAGAAGTAGTCCTCTTAAGTGTTTTACGTAGGTTAAAGGTTCAGGGCACAGATAGTCCGGTCTTGGAAGCAATTATCTTCATGATGATGCGAGTAGTCTGAACCTTATTCGGAAAACTGAAAATGTGCCACGAAGACTGGCGTTTCAAAACAAAACATTCAACCCGTATACAGGATACTTCGCTCGAGACCTGAAATTTCACATGAAAAGTAGCGCAGCGCGACGGAGCTGTACGAGCGTATTAATATTTAGTTTGATATCTCGGAATCTCGAGGAGGATATTGGACGACAGGGCAAAACGGGCTACAGATGTACAATTTTTTTTTATGCATTGTTTGTTAAAAACCAGGGGCATTTCTTTAACAAACCATGCAGAAAAGAAAATCTGTTCCCTGCCTACACGAATATAAGATGAACAAAGATGTACTCAAACACGCATTCGACGTATCTTTGTGGTGGCACCAGACCTGAGGAAACAAGATCATTACACTACAACTTCAAGTACAGGCTTAAACGGGGATATTCGGGTTAACTTCTTTGTATTGAGGATTTATAGAACTGTCTTTCCCCTGTGACCACGCTCGCTTATAAATATTTATAAAGGCANATGTAGCTCCTCAAACGAGTACATGATGTGTATGAGTCAACACAGTTACATATATTCTCAGAGAGTCCCGACACACCGCGAACTGGGTGCTCAGAATATGCAAGTAGGTCTCGGCTTCAAATGACGATGCAATCGATTGCTCCTGGTCAGCATGAAGTTCGCCGTGGTCACCATTCACCGAATTTGTATGCAATTAAAGGGAAACCTTCGAATTTGAAGCTCGCATTTTCAGGATACTCAGTTTCTGCAAAGGATGGAGAAAGGGCAAGCAGACTAAAGAAACAGTAGCCCCTTTTATCCTTGGCAACAGAGTTGTCCCTCTATTCTGGAAACACATCACACTTTTATGTAAAATACAGGATGAAGGGGCTCATATCCAAAAGTTCGGTATGAGAGGAATTACAGGTGTGCTAAAGGAATTCCAATTTAAGTCAGTTCGCACTCTCATTGTCCCTGAAATAAGCTTCAAAGGACGAGATTATATTACATAATAAAATATAACAATTAATGATCGTAATTTTCTAACATAGTTAAAAACATAAACTATGGGTTAATATATTAGCGGTAGAGATAGCCAATATTTACGAGAAATAGTTACGGTCAGCATTTTTTAACGAAGAAATAAAATAATAATTGTTCATCTTAAGCAACTTAAATATGAGATTCTGAAATTTCAGCCAGCTGAGAGGCGTGGCAAGCCTGAGACAAAAGTATCATCGGCGTTTGTAGAGGAAACGTACTTGGTAGATTTATAAGAAGCAAGTGAATCGACGAAGAAAACCTCTTTATGTTTACCTCGGCTTGGAATATTTACTTAAAATTTATATTCATAGTAGAAACTCAAAACATGCATAAATATTTTACGCTAAAATATTGTTTGATAAATCCCATCTGAATTGAACATTCAATCATTATGGCTGCTCTCAAATTTTCGTGAACAACATATAGTTCTTTAGGGCTTGCCATTTTAACACGTTTTTAAAAATTTACACCGGTGTGCGGAGCAATTAAATTTCAACTCAAGAACCTGGAATTTTCCAGTCTTCTAAGATGAGAGTTTGATCAGAGTTTGAGAAAAAGTCTCAATTTTTTGAAAACATATTCACATATTTTCTTGACTCTATCTTAGACACATAGAGTCGTGGTATGAATTGCCTAGCGGGGAAAAAATTAATTTTTAAGACACTGTGATCATTTACTACGGGGTTTTAAGTTAGAAAATATATTTGTAAAAATATTTTGTATGAAAAATTGGCTTGTCAATAAAAAAACACACCACAGAAACAGAGGCCCCTCAAAAAAGAATCCTTTAAAAAATAGTTGGTAATTATTTTTTAGTTTCCTAGAAAAAAATATTTTCTAGTTAATAGATGCTGAATTAATGAAGGATGCCTGTGCCAACGGTAAATGTACATCAATCCTACAAATCTACACAGTACATCTTTCAGGTATCATACTAGACCAGGCTATATGTACATAGGAGAGACGAGCTCTGTGCAGCACCGCAGAGCCGGGAGTAGGCCAGACAAACACGTGCCAAGGCCCTCAGGAAGCCTCTGGCTGGTGCTGCTGGGAACTGTAACCTGCTTTTTTAAGCTGAATAATTCCCTCCATTTTAAGGATGTTATCATTTCTGAAGTGAGTATATTTTCAGAGAACATGAAAGCAGAATATGAGGTACTGTACTTCAACTTGAAATTCCTCAGAGAAAGTACGCACTGTTTAACTCTTTGCCTGGTGAAACATATATACTATAAAAAAAGAATTATACGGAAAAAGTTATTAATACCCTAAAAAATCGGGACAACCTTAACATAAGCCCTTTTTCGCTGGTGTAAATGCTTATTCATTTCCAGTGCCATAATTTGAAGCTCCATAGCGTGGTTCGTTGAACCAGTAAATAATTCCCGAAGCTAAGATATAATGCTCTCGTGCGATATATGATGAATAAAGTTTCAACTATGATTAATTAGGAATGAAGGACACTATGAAAAGACAGTCTTCATTTTGTCGGATTCAGGTTTGTATATAAATGTCGAAATGTATGCCCTTGGCGTAAACTTATCGGGGAGTTTAGAAAAACTAAAGTTGATAGGTTTTCATAACATTGAATACAGTCTCGCAAATGCTACTGATTGACCGAGATTTTCTAATCAATCCAACTTCTTCCCCTACAGTTCAATTTCTCCAAACTGTTACGTTTTACATCAAAGCGGAAGAGCGTAGTAGCTTGGTTCTGAGGTTACCGTCAGGAGGTAAAGGGTTACGCTTTCCTACTAACGGGGTTACCTACGATTCAACTTCGAAGTAGATGATCAATTAAAGACAGGACACGCACAATCACAAGTAAGAGTATAAATCTTCGCTTAGAGTAAAAGCGAAAGAAGAAGAGGAAGGACAAAGATCGATCATCACTAGCATAGAAGCACTAAAGTAGCAATCTGGCACGAAAGGAAACTCAGGGAAAACATCCCGAAGGCCCAGACACAGCTAGGAAGACCTGTGGCAACATTGGGGTCCCTCATGCAGGACCTTGCTGTATTGAATCACGCTCGAGGTGTGGCTCGCCATGGCTTCGGGGTAACCGAGATCCGTAGACTTATGAAGGTGTTGCCTCATCCAATGCCAATTAGAAACAGTGCATTGAGAAAACATAGAAGGAATTTAGAATAAAAAACTACCATTCAATAAAATAAATAGATAAGTGAATTAAAATAAACTACCTACTGCATTTACAATCCCTGATGTGACGTAATAAATAAAAAGGCTTTAAAATTGGATTCATATTCATTTAAAGGTAGAAAAACTTGAGAAGCTGGAAATCTCCGAGGGTGTAGTCTTCCAGGTTTAGTGAGTGAGCAGGAGCATTGTGGCTTACCGGAAGGGCTTGTGAGGGTAGCTTGTTTTCCTGAAAATATATGCTTTTGAGGGAAGGCCCAAAGACCAGGCTTACCCATTCCTAGAAGTATTGTCTGGTGACTCATGCGCCTCTGGGTTCGCTCTCTTCATAACCAGCAGTTTTTTTAAATCTTATGAGACTTAAAGGCTGCGGGATTTTCTAAACAACACTCGAGTAGCGGCGTGATCTTACAGTCGCCACTGTTACTGGCGCATAGTACTTGAGATAATCCATCCTTCATAGATTTGTGGTCCAGCTTCTTCTCCTTTGCCATTTTGTAAATCCTCCTTGGCATCTTCGTCCAAAAGAGCCCTACCTGGTTACAGTAGAATACCGGCTGGGGATTGAATAATTCAACTTCTTTCAATATAGCGAACGTTTTTAGTAATCCTCAGCTACCTTTGCATAGGCGAATTTGCAGCCTCACAGTGGCTGACAATTTGGTAAATGCCTTTTTTCCTGGAATAGTCTAAAAAACATCGACTGGTGGGTTACACGACTACTCTGACGCCTCGTGCGCTGTAATACCAGGAATACGCTTCAGCAGATCTGTGTTATGGTTTTTGCCTTCCTGCAGACAGCAGCCTTCGTTACGGTACATCCTGCAAGCTGCTTTTACGTTATCTGCAACAGCAGATTTTCTATCCCTAAATGCACAACGGTACTGAGCTTCGAAATCATTTTAACGCCCTTACCTTGTATCAGTATACCGTGTATCACCTTCTCTTAAGCAAGTTGTGATGCATAATGAAGAGGTACTACGCTCGTCTGCCTCCCCAAGCCCGTATTTGAGCAGCACGTTCACGGTTTTCTATAATTTCATGCTCTAATTCGATAGACATCGTTCCCCTTCTTTTCTCATCACATTTTTTTCTTTCCTGTTTCTCAGGGCCAAAAATCTCGGGTAAATAATTAAGAACAAATTGAGCAAAACGTACAAAATGGTAGCACAACTCCTCACAGATGATTGCGCGACGAGGTAAACACGTGGGCAGCAGTGCTGCTCGGGATGCTGGGCGGGCGCTGATCTGTGGCGCTTGTTGCGCGACTAGCGGCAGCTCGTCAACTAGCGGCAGCTCGGCAGCTAGCGGCAGCTCGTCAACTAGCGGCAGCTCGTTAACTAGCCCCAGCTTGTAACTCAAATTTTAACTTGCAATTGAGGGCAAAAAATCTGCCAAGTTACAAGTCTAATATCAGAAATCAAATAATTTGGCGCTCTCAAACGTCAGAATGTACTACTTTACAAAGCATTCAGTTATGACAAAAGCACGAATCCTGTACTTATAAACTTCTAGATAAACAGGTCTCCACGGCACCAGTAATTTTGACCGCTGTAAAAAGATTATTTCGTGGACTCTGCGGCTACGTGTAACCTGAATACCTAGATGAGGAAAGAACTGGTGTCGTTGACCCAAACTTATATCACTTCCATCTATGTGTTACTGATTTACACCGGTAATTTAAAAAAAAACTCGCGGAATGTTCCTATGACCCAAGTTACAACAAAATAAAAAATGCTCGTACTTGTAGACTAGTTAGAAGGTCGAAAAACTGTCACAGGAGCCTATTATGTAAATGTTTTGGGAAAATCGAGAGCAGAATTAGCTAAAAATGCGTCCAGGAAAGCTCCATCGTGGAATTTGCATCCGTCACGACAACACCGCAGCGCATCCTTCAGGCGCTACAAAAAAAGTTTTAGAGCATTTCGATGAAATTACTGCCACATCCACCTTAAAGCCCAGACCTGGCCTTCTCTGACATTTTTTTATTCCAAAAACTCAAAGAACAGTTGAAAGGCGTCTATGTTAATAACACTGACGAAGCAGAAAGCGTAGCAAAATAGTGTCTCATAAAGGGGTGTGCAGATTTTTCTACAATGGTCTAAAAGGATGGAAGCGCCGCCTGGAGAAGTGCATCGGCCTTGACGGCGGTTAGGTTGAAAAATAGATCCATTGTATAGAAAAATTCATAACGAATTACAAAATTCCCCTATTTTTTAAATGTCCCTCGCTTATGCATGGCGTTATGGTTACTTCTTGTTTTGCAAGAAGGAAGGAATGGAAGGATACCAAGATAGTGGTTGTCTAAACTCGTAAATGTGATTATTGCTTGCAGTACAGCTCTTTAGTAATTTATCAGTCACCGCTGCCAACATGGGGGAATTTTTGACAGAGCCATACCCCCCTTGCACCTCCCTCCAAGTCAGCTTCTAGAGATCACTGCCATAGTTCAAACAACTCAGTGACAATTTTAAATATCCCATAGTTTTGCAGGAACAAAAATAAACATAATCTTCTGGTTCTAGGTTTACTATTCATATGCACTTACAGATCAATTCAAGCAATGATCAAAGAACCCTAAAACTACATAAGTATAACGATCCAATCACGCAATTTAACCGTACTTCTAGTTTTCTTCTCGTATGTACATGAGCGTTATCGATAGGCACACATACGTATGTGTAAAAATGGAAGGATCTTGAGTTAAATTACTAGGAATAGCGAAAAGGTTAAACTAAATCGTTTCGAACCTTCAAGTTCTTACCAAGCTTACATGGACCTCGGAATTAACTTCAGTTTTCTACTCTGATAATGAAATCCATGTTCCCGAAAAGATTTATCTGCTTATTTTTAGGCTGGCCGTCCTTTGTACATAAGGAATCATTGAATTTGAAATTGGAAAAGTACAGGAAACTTATCTAAAGCATAACCAAGAAGTGGCATTGTATGACAGAAACAATCGTTGACGTTCCTGATGTGGCTGGAAGAGGGCGAGAACATAAACCCGTTAAAGATTATGCACAATTCTCTACCCTGTCATTGAATAACTAGAATGCGTAAATAAATCTCGCGACATTCTAAGTTATTTAGTCCGTATTTCACCCTGGAAAGTAAATTATTTTTCATGCAATACTGAGATATTGCTTCATTTAATATTTCGAAGGAAAATGTATTACATGTATGTATTCAAGTGGAGGTGTCAGGTGTGTATGTATATGAAGAAAGAAGTTGATTATCCCCGGTACTACGAGTGAAAGCGACTGCTAGCTGTTATGCATGATTGCCTTTATAAAAAGCGGTAAAATTTCGGGAACAGAGAACAATGATCGGCTGAATGAATTATGATCGGCTGAGATATAAGTTAATTCACACGCCCTGCTTGAAATTAAAACGAATTGTAAGTAAATTACATAAAATTGGAAAAGAGAAATTGATGCCTGAACTCAAAACTCGCGAAACAAAATTTTGACACCCAGTGTGGCCGGAGGTGAGGGACGCTTCTATAAATACTCGTGCCTGCGCTTAAATTTTAGGCGTTCGTGAAACAGGGTTCAATACTCAGAAGTGGAAAGTGGAAATAATTTTATGTGCGCAAAAAGTTATCGACTGAAGAATGAGAAATTATTCCATGGTTAGGTGGCTCATAGTTAACTTTCATCTAAATAAAAAATTCAAAATGATTCAATTGCTATGATCCTGACTGTATATACTTTCAATTGATATCGAAAACGAACCCTAGCATCGTATGAGTCGGACGGGAACCCTACAGAAGTTCCCTGAACTATATTAACATCAAATATCCCATTAGTACTGATAACTACATAGCCACACAAAAATACTACTGTTGAGTAGCTCGTTAATTTCTTTTAGAAATCATGCAATATGATTTTTTCACAAATAATGACGAACATCATTACTATATTTATATGGTACTTCGTTTTCTATCTTTAATTGTATGGTATTTGAGAAATACCTTGTGATCAAGTATAGCGTGGTATCAAAAGAGTTTGAGGGGATAACGTTACCGATAGAAACGGCTTTGTAGGGATACTGAAGTATAAAAACGAGTTTGCAAAAATACGAACGCTGATAAAATCCGGTTGGACAGCCTTCGGATAATATCAGTCGTATCCCAACAAATCCCTATCGCACCGTGGGGACTCAGTTGTCAAGGTAACATCTGCAAGCTCAGAATATTGCCTTTCATGTCAAGGCAAGAAATAAATTCGACGCTGGCAGTGTTTATTTTTGTTAGCATATTTCACTGAAAAATCGAAAAGCATTCAAAGCATTTGAATTGGCTCCACCTCTTTTTTTTTCATTTCCCTCTCTCTATAGAGTCGGTGGGCGATATCTTGACATCGTGTCATTCCGCTCCTTTTTCTTTCCCATTCGGTTTCCATTCTCGTTGAAATGCAAACGTCTTGAACTTTGGCAGGCTACAGAGCGGTGAGCCAGTCGTGCCGACAGAACTTTGCCGCTTCGAAGTCCTCTTAAATTTAATTGTCACTTAATTTCACAAATACATATTCCTCACTGTTCAAAGAGGCTGAAAACTTTATCGGAATTGTACTGCAGTGCACTTTACATCGTAATTTCACAGCTAATGTTTCAATTTATTTGGAAAAGAAGCAGAATCATATTAATTCTTACATTCTGAGAGTATTTCGCTCAATGAATTTCTCAAACACGGCCTTATTCTCTCGGGGTTTTTGAATTTATTCATAATGAAGTAGAAAATTGACCGAGCACGATTGAACAATCGTCAGTATTACCTATCTTTCGTGCGTAGTACAGGTCAAGAGCGAGTACATTATATCATCGCATGTGAGAACTCGAATTTCGTATACTACATTAAGTCCCTCTTTTCGTGCCGGTGTAGGAACGATTCAGGTCGATGTTAGGGGTCTCCAGTAATGAGACTAGTGGAACCAGTTTGAAAGCTTCGTAAAAATTTTTTATTGGACTAAATTTTCTTCGTGAACATTTTGAATTTATTCAGATAATTAACTCTCAGTAACAGCTATCGTATGAGATATTAATTTCCCCATGTCGGTCGACTAAAACATTCTTTATCCTGCAGGCCTGGTGTACAGTGTCAACAGAGCTGGGTAGTATCTAGATACTTGTATCTAGATACTGTATCTAGATACTTTTTGTATCTAAATGCTG